>JAUPMG010197181.1:0-10078 GCA_031762675.1 Pachysandra terminalis
CATGTCTTAATGAGTTGGGTCCAAGCCCAATTCACCTGATGTTCAACAAATAACATAATTTCACCATCAGTTTACCATATTTACATGGTGGTCCCTATTCTACCCTCAACCTTACAATTAAATCCATGTTTACAATAAAGGCATAATTCACCATTTAGTTGTTAAATTTAATGATGAATTCAGGGTCGTTACAATTGGCCTCTATTGTAGTGACCTACACCCATAATACTATTTAAAAAGATTTAATTATAGGGGAGAGAATGCACGATTCTCTCATCCTCCTACCTTATTGGTGTTGTGCGGTTATGGGAAGTTTCCATAACTGCATTCTCTTGCTTTCTTTGAGGGGATTGACCAAAAGAGTTTTGTATCTCTTGTGTGTTTATGTAGAAAAGAAGAGAAGGAGAGAAGAAATCCATGGATAAGAGGAAGGCTACACGACTGAAGAAGAAAAAAAAATTTGTTGGGTTGCCGTTTCGCGAGAGGAAGAAAACAATTACTATAAAAATTCTGAGATAAGGCGTCTTCATTCTTTCTCGTAGTATTATCCTATTATGTTGATAAATAATGATCTAATGTATGAGTGAATGATGTAAACTCGTGTGTTAAGTTTTTTAAGAATTTGAATTAGTTTGAATGCATAAATATGAAGAATAGATGCTTTCTTAGGTATGCTCTATTTTATGTATGGAATGAAATACCTAGAAGAGTGAGATTACTTGTGAATGGGATGTGATAAGGTGTTGAAAGGTTAGCTTATTTCTCACATGTGATTCTGAGTATTTTGATATGAATTGATGTGGAAATATGTGGATTTTGGAATAATGTGTGATTTAAACCCTTCAGCAGACCCTTGGTTAGGTCGTCGGCTAACCGAGATTGGCACAAGTGTGTCAATCCCTATGAAAATTTGTGGACACCTTTCTAATATGCCTATTAGATGTGATATGATGTTGGTTTTGAGAATAAATATGTTTATGATGATTCTAATGCTAATGAGCTATGATAACCATAAATGAATATACAATGTGAATTGAGCTATGTGTTTTATGAATATGATGAGGTCATGTAGTGTGTGTTACGACGTATATTCGCCTATCTTCATCGGCCAATGATGACACGAAACATTGTGCCAGAACGCCACATGTAGCGCCGATCACGACACCAGGATGCCAAATGTCACACCGATCACGACACATGAAGGAAGCACATTCGTAGCGTTGATCAACGGCATACAAAGTGCCAAGGGTAGCACTTATCACGATATACAAATAAATCAAATGAGCGTATAAAAGGCATAGAGGATGCCAAGTGTAATGCCGAGACAGCATTCGAGAAGCCAAGTGTAGAGCCGAACACGGCGCACAAATAAGTTAATGCAAGCATTAAGGGTAATGTAGCGATCCTGACCCCACTCTTTAATTTAGTGGTTAAATCCTATTTGATCATCTCTATTGACCATAGGAATTAAGTGTAAGAGTTTTGGCTGAATTAGGCTATTTTGCAATTTAGGAGAAATAGTGGGTCACTTATGTAATTTGGTGAATTACATGAGATTTGGGCTTGGACCCCAAATGATGAATTGGATTGGGCTTTGGGCTGGTCGTATGGCCCATGTTGTAAAGGTAAGGTCACATTGGTAAATTCAACCAATTTGAATCAATTTTGTGTGAAAGGGAAAGTTCCCACTAACACACCCACCTTCCTAATAGGATCGTGTGTGAGAAAATTTCCTTCTTTGGAGTGCACAACCAAAAGAGAAAGGAGGGAAAAGAAGAACTTTTCTGGTTTGGCTGAAGAAGGAAAAAGGAGAAGAAATAAGAAAGACCAAGGAAGAAGAAGGCTAGAGAAGTGGTGATTTCCTTGCTTGAGATTTGCAGAAAAAGCTTGGAAAAGAGATGGGATTCTTCTAGAGTTCCTTACAATAGTTGTTTTTATAGGATTGTAATGATTCTTTAGGACTAAGCATCTAGATCTCTTAATCTTGCATGTTGATGTGTGATAATTGCATGCTTATGCTAATTTTATTCCTTGGTATGATGATATGAATTAATTGCCTTGAGTCATGAAGTTTAGGTTGAATCTCACATGTAAATCCTAGTTTTAATCTTAGGCTTTTTTTTGTATTATGATGATTTGATGTTTGGTGAAATAATATATGATTTGAGTGTTTAAAAGTAGGAAAATTTAATGGTGAAAGCTTGGGCATGAAGCCTTATAAAAATTGGTAAAAATCTGGGTTGAGTAGACCCTCGGAAGGTCGCTTGGCAGCTACTGAGCCGATCTGCCGAGACAGCCAAACTCTATGCCCCATCTACCGGAGCTCGGCAGCTACCGAGCAAGCTACCAAGAACCCCCAGCAGGTAGATCGATGCTACCGAACTATCTACCATGCCCCAAATGATGTGAATTTTGGTGGACACCTTGGATTTAGTGATATTAAGATGTGTGTGGTGTTGGTTTTTGTGCAAAATGCATGTGTAAAAATTTGTTCAACAAAAGGTGTTAGTTACCCCAGTTTACCGCATGCCATACCAAGTAAGATTGTCACGGCCCAGATCCTGATGCCGAAATACCTGGGTGGGGGGCACGGATCACGAGGCGAGACCTTCGGGATCCACAACTGGACCGCAGATTGCTACCAAACCACAAGTAAAATAAGAGTAAAGAATCACCTTTATTAAATCAGAGTGCGGAATCTAAAACAATAAAACAACAAAATTAACTATAAATCCAATAGTCAATGACTTCAGCTGAGTCATGACTTACTAGTCCTACTAACTGATGTAACCTAAACAAAACTATTACATTTAGAAGCCTTCGCAGGAGCACAACTCTAAAACAAACAATAAATAACTAAGCATACGATAGGCATCTCATCTAATTCCGCCATCATCCGCTCAACCTGCAACATGAGTAAGTTGCGTGAGCTCTGAATGCCCAGTAAGAGAATCAACACTGTCATCCATCCCCGTATGTTATCATAACAGTCAAGTAGTAGTGAGTGAAACAGTAAGTGATACGATATAGCAATTGTGAACATTTTACATGATGCGAGGACATGAAATGCGCAAATCAAACAAATGCTCTAGTGTATGCTCAAATAGGGAATACAATGCGTAATGAGATGCAAGAGATGTGTTAAGCTAAGTAGCCCATTAAGTGCCCCTTCTGTCACTTCCCCAAGTCAAACCAAAAAGAACAAATTCAGGACAGTGGATCTGGGACAGTCGAAATGCCCCCTTTTCATTCCGGGCGCTAATCCATGGTACAAAGTCACCATTTTTGCTAGTTTAGAGCATAAGTTGCTCATGGAGTTCCATCGATTTGCTAGTTAGAGTGTATAGAGTATATACCCCTCAGGTGTATAGAGTATATACCCCTCAGGGAGTTCCATCAGATGCTAGTTTAGAGTGTATAGAGTATATACTCCTCAGGGAGTTCCACCCGATGCTAGTTTAGAGTGTTACCAAACTCGGGGAATTCCACCCAATAATAGTCCACCTCCAGGGCACACTTAAGGGTCACATAACCTAACATGACACGCTCTATTAAATTGAGAACCGAAGGATAGTCACCAACAAAAACTATCCACGCGCCCATACACCCGGATAATCCGATTGGATGCCATCCTAAGATTCCCACGTGATCACACAAAATCAAGACAGCATCATTACCCTATCCGTCGCTACCCAGTTGATCGGACAAACTAATGTGTTCATAACACAATCTGTCACTGCCCGGTTGACCAGGCAAGTTATTAATCCAACATGAGTAGGACTTCCTGTGATAACACCCATCGTAAGCTATTCGCGCGCCCATACACACGAGTAATCCACTGGATGCCGTCACGGACGTCCTTTCTACACAAACCAATCAAACCAAATCAATTCCACATATTAATTTTCCATATACATATACCAATTTATAATCTTCCAAATTATCAAGTCCCACGGTGAAATGATGGTCACAACAACTTCGGAATGTCTAGTTTGACTCCCCACAAGTAGGCTAGATGCCTTCTGGTCAAAACTAGCTTCTAGAACTCAACAATAGCGAATGGCCAAAGCCCTTCACCATACACCCAAGGAAACCACAAAAATCCTCTTTACAGTGCAATATATTAGTTCATCGGTAGGGTGGTCAGTGGACTAAATCTGCCGAATAGAAATATTGGCCTATAAATTGGTTTCTGTCGGTAGGGTTGTCGGTGGAACGAACCCTACTGAAATCTGTGTATTTATCAGCTGTTCGGCAGGGTCATCGGTGGACCGATGCCTGCCTTGTCTAAAACCACCTCTCTGTCGGTGGACTGAACCCTGCCGACAGTGCTGAATTCTGGGTAATGTTCTAGGTTTGCTAAACTTAAATTCATGCATTCGAATCGATGTAAAACCACTTAAAACCAAGCACAAAGCATACTAAACATGTTCAAGGTATAAATATCATCTTGAAAACTATTTTTACATACAACAAGGATCACATGTGTACAAATCACAAAATATGCATCTCAAACTCAAATAAACGTTCGAAACATTAATCCACAACATCATGCACAAAACCAACTTCTAGTCTGAATAGGATCACATAAGAAGACTATACGGTGGATTACAACTTACTTTGCGTGTTCCAATTCGTGGTTCTAGCCTAGCTCCTCTTCTTCTTCTTCTCTTTTTCCTCTTCTTCTCTTCTCTGATTTGGACGGCTAGGGTTTCTGCCCTAGCTTCCTCCAGCCTTTACCCTTATATCCTCTTTCCTAAACCCCTTCCTTAACATAAGGCAAGAGAGGGTGGGAGAATGGAAAATCTCCCTCCCTCAATCTCACGCACTCCCTTTCTCCTGATTTGAATTAGTTTAGTAAATTACTTTCCTCCCTCAATCGTTTACTCCTAATAACACTATAACCCCAACTCAATATTTGTTTTTTAAATTAGCTCCCAATGATCCATTTTAGCCCATAAACCACACCCTAAATTCCTAGTTCCACGTACCCAATTCTTGGTCAAACCCATCAACCCAAATTCACAACCCATCTAAATAATTTAATCCCATTATAACCCCTTACTATCCTTAATTGCAGTTTGACCCCTCACCTACACTTTCATTAGTACATAGTCACCATTTATTAGAATTGTATTTCATTTACAATTATTTAACTCCACTTAAATAATCTCGTATTAATTATTATTATGTATTTTTTGGATCCGGGTCTCTACATCCTTCTCCCCTTTCGGAAATTTCATCCCCGAAATTAGTCTGTGTAGTTTTCTAGAATACCCAATCCTAGGATCTGTTATGCCTCAATAATGTAATCCTCAATGTCGACATACATTAGATTATACATCATGCCCATACTAAGTTCACTTAGGTTTATACAATTGAAATATATATTCAGTACATGCAAAGGAAAACACATATTCAATTCACTACAATGTGATTTGTGCACCTTTGATGTCATCCTTTTCTCCCTTATCCTCCATTCCTCCCGTTTTTGAAACCTTTTCATTGTTCACACTTTTCTCACCCTTCTGCCTTAATGGCCATCGGCAACTCCCTTGGAGATGTCCCAACTTCCCACAGTTGAAACACGATCGTATCTTTAACCTCTTGTGCTTCTTTTCAACCACCCCTCTTTCTCCATCCAGATCTCTAGGTCGATTAATCTTTCCTTTTCCCGTGCTCAGTTTGTTCTTCTACCCATCTAGCTGTCTGCAATACCTCTGAATATGTCCCATCCTCCCATAGTTAAAGCACGTTGGCGACAGACGTGGTTGTGACTGAGATGGTGCCACAACAAGAGCCACCGAGTTAACTGGAATTGACATCTGTACTACTTCATGTCTTTTCTCAGAGCCCTGTCCCCTATCTATCTTCAACAGGTGAGGAAACAACCGTCGGATATGTCCCACCCCCTTGCAGTTGGAACACATAGGTCCCTCTAAATCCCAACATTTCCTTTTCAAGTGCTCCATCCTATCACGCCCTTCTGGCCCAACCTTCTTACCCTTGCCCATATCACTCGGCATCTGAATCACCTCTCCTAGTGTGCTATGAGTCCCTTCGTGTTCCTCTTCTAGCAATTCCTTCAACTCTCCTAGAATCCTATGTAGACTTGCCATCAGAGGATTTGCCCCTTCCTTCCTAGGTGAGTCCTCTCTGACTACCCGTTTCTGACCCTCAACCATCTACAATTCAATAAAACAATCTAAGTACATATTCTGGAGTATTTACACACATCTTAATTACAATACGTAACACAAATAAGCATGCAACCACATTATCATATTACAATCACAGGACACACCATGCATTAGCGTCCACGGGAAACCTAAATGTTCCTGTCTAAGTTCTTCTCATCCAAACAATTTAAGAATATCTATACTTATGTTAATCATAAGAGGCAATCCAAGTGTTCATATGATCATGCTACACACACCACACACATTATGAGTAACATCCGAGTTTTCGTTTTATGCAGTATCCATTTTATGGTCCAATAGAAAAATTCAGGTTTTTAATCATTCTTGGTCCTAATCCAACCAACTATAACATTGTCCAATATGGTGTTTTATAATTTAGTCAATTAGCCTAATCTAGAAATTCTCATTAATGCATTTACAATTAATTCGATTAACAACCTGTCATTCCATTCTTCATGAAACTTCCAGTGATATCAACTTCAGAAACTATCCATGAGCCCATACACACGGATAATCTGCAAAGAGGCATCACTAGTATTCCAACTCAGTATTACTATCACACTAACACCTATCATAGTTGTATTAATCATAACAGGCCAACAAATTTATTACCATTCTTGCAATGTTATTTTAAAGGTTTACATGCACTCATTTATTATCCGTTAATCACTCAATAATCTATCATAAGAGTTTATCCATCCTTAAGTTGTTTATGTAAACAATAAATTCAGTCCTAACATACTGAATTTCACACTACAAGTCATAAAGTCATTACATCATGTATAGTTCATACGTACCATGAGTCTCTTTCTAATGTATACTAGTTTAATCATGGAATCTCACACCGCGCATCCTACACACCTCTCTTGAATCGTCATACAATTCTAGGTAAGTCTGACAAGCAAGGTTCACCAACTTGGTGGATAATTCAAACATGTCCCATCTCATGGGGCATGAAGAACAAAAGTCTATGTACAGACTCCACTAGTTTCCAATCCTTAGGAATGGAGAATCACAACTACGGTCTCGGGCAATGGTATATGGTAAGTATATGGTCTCTCTTACTCTCTATGTGGTCACTAACCTTCGATCTAGAGTTCAAAGACTAATGTATCTACAACTACATTAATCCCATCACTTTGGAAAGAAAGTTAGGATCACACTCCACATCCAAACCTACAGGACTCCCTCACAGGTATAGAGATCAAGACACTAAATCACCTAATCCATCTCCACAATTCTACGAATCAAGAAAACATGTATTAGTTCGAACAATAATCCAAACAGGTCATCGCATAGCAATCAAAAACAATGTATATTTTTTCAGTTATGTATTTCTTTCTTCCTAACTTCAGACCTCTATGTGTCACCTAGGTTCACTAAACTTCTAACAACCTTACTCTGAGCAACCTTATGCTCTGATACCAATTTGTCACTGATGTTTCAAAAAGAGAACACCTCACAAGTACACGAGTTCTATTGTAGCTCGGCAAGTACAAGCATATCATACCCAAGGGATTGAGATGGTTAACTCAATTAAACTACTTAACTTCTAATTAGTTCAAGACAAGATTGATTGATTATTTAAAACTAAGAATTAACTAAATAAAGAAAATTAAATAAAAGTGAGAAGTATTTGGATAGGGAAAGTCTAGGGATTCAAATCCACCACTAACCTCCTAACTATGAGCAATCAATTTAACCTAGAGAGTCTGATAAGGCTATACACCTAATTGGGTTTTGACTACAAGTCTCACCAATCACAAGAATGATAATGGATATTAATTCCTAGCATAACCCATCTTCGATTGGCACAAATTGTATACACTAAACTAGGGTTGTAAAACAACTTATCTCTCTAGGCATGGATTATCCAAAAATCAATTTCACATTCCAATAAAAACCATTGCATAACCGTCACCACCAAGACTACAAGAATTGAAAGTGTTTGAATATTAAATTCATGGAGAATATATCCCAAGAAAAGAAATATATTCTCAAAAAAATTAACTAAAACAATAGAACCAATTGTTAATAACAATTCTCTAGATTATGCAATCATTACAAACAATATCAAAAACTCTAAATTAAATTGAAAAATCCAAAAGTTACAAGGATAGGTTTTCATTGAAACCCTAGAAAGATGTTTAGCCGCTCATGGATGTCGAAGGAGACGAAGTGCCGATGAAGGTCTTCACGCTTGAAGACATCACTTCCCTTCTTCTTCCTTCTTCTCCAATCTTCTTGTTGCTTTGAACCTCCAAAACTGATGTTCTTAAGTATCCAATAGTTAGTTCTTTCAAAGGAAACCTAGAATCCCCTTTTATAGAGCTCCAATTCGTTCCCTCAAATGAAAAAAGAGAAACCTTGAAAAAAATAGTAACTTCTCCTTGATTGCTTTAGAACAGGTAACTTCCCGCTTTGCCTCTTTTATCGCACATTGGACCTTCTAAAAAATCGATTTGGGCTTTGGTGGCTTCCCAAAAGTTGTAGATCTTATTCTTAGCTTTCCAGGGCCACTGAAATCATCATATTTGGACTTTGCTACAGTGAGTTATGGCTAAACTACCGAGATATGTTCAGTAAATTTCGGGAAGGTATCTTCCTAAACATTAAAATAGGAACCTTCCTATCTTGTGGAACAAGTCTTCATGAAAATTGAACATTAATCAAGCTAGGGACATGTGGAAGCCTTGATCCTCTTCCATAATATTTTTAGAATGATTTATTCTTGGCAAATATTGAAGTGACACTAAGGGAGCGTTTGTTCTTCTCCTTGGCTTCATTGCACATTCTTCCATTTTTCTCCTTTTTGACTCCAATGTGCTCTATTTGCTCCAATATGATGCTTCCCTTTTTCAAGACAATGCCAAAGAACATGACTTCATGACGCATTGGGTTGAACTGGCCTTGGTCGGCGGGCTTGGTAGGCGGGCTTGTTCTTCTTTTTTCTAATTTTGTTCTTTTTAAGCTTAATCCGGCCCGACCTTAAACTAAATTGTCTTGGATGCTCCCAAACTTGCACAATTATGAAATATGCATTAATTAATTCATTTAAACACCACTCAAGGACTAATAATCATAAATAATACGCTTAAAGGTGCTAGTGCTACGCACTTATCACACCCCCAAACCTACACTTTGCTAGTCAACGAGCAAAGCAAAATAAAATTAATGCAATCATAATCATCCATCCATATATTTGCCATCATAAATGAACTTCGAAATCAGTTAAGCGTATAAAATAATTAGGAAACAAAGTATCGACTCACTAGATCTAACCCAAATTACAAAGATTCAATCTTTATCGACTCCGCACTGCATCTTAAACTAATCAATCTTATCCGGCTCTTATACAGATACTCAAGCACTTTAAGCACACAAGTGATCGTGAGATAGCATGAATTAAGAAACAGTGCTAAATAATCATAACCAATAAAGTATGCAAGAGTTTAATATGCTCTCAAAACTAACCAATCATGCTCTTATTGCTTTACTCATTCATCTCCTTTTATTCTACTACAACAAGTACCAAGTGCAATGCCCAATTCTTATACAGCTACCTAGAAGATCCATGTAACGAGCTTTCGACCAATGATCCCGTTCCAATTGGCCCAGAGCATTAGATGACAAGGTATCCCTCGGATCTAATTGCTCGAATCAACTAGGTTACCGAACCAAACTAACTACTCATTTATAAACATAAACATATTGGTGACATGTGCAATGTTCAGTTCTAATTCAGCTGCCTAAAAGACTCTTTTGCAAGCTTTCAATCAATGCTCCCATTCCAGTTGGCCTAGGGCATTAGGTGATGAAACACCCCGTGGATCTAATTACTCAAGTCAGTTAGGCTACCAAGCCAAACTAGTCACAAC
>JAUPMG010197222.1:0-10077 GCA_031762675.1 Pachysandra terminalis
GATATCCTTATGATACAAACCAAGGTGAGATTTGGTGAGAGAACATATTGCTGTTATTTATCATCATTCATTATTCTAATTTCATTATCATATTATAAATTTCAGATCATCATATTATATCATATACTTTGTAGTAGCATTGGGTGTTGAGTAAATACCTTGTTTTAAAGGTCGACTCAAACGGGCTTTGGCTTACAGATATTATGCTGCTGTTTTTCAGGTTATTAAAGGAAGGTAGATCACTAAAGAGAGCATTTGCGAATGGGAATTCATAGATAGAAAAATAAAGGATAATTTAATATAGATTAGTTAGTTGATTTACAGATTTTGTAAGTAAGGACATTGTAAGTATTAAGGTTGTATGTTATTAGAACTGTATGTTTAACTTCCTCTTATGTTCTTATATCGCTTTCCACTCCAATAGCAATATGGGGTGAGAGTCGCAATCCGACCCAGTTATGGATCCACAGATCTAAATTGGTTTGGGTCGTGACACCTTCAACTAACACTACCATTAAAATCATAATCCGAACCGAACCGTCTCAAAATATGAATCAAAATACCAACTTACCTCCAATAGGATGATCATGCTTGAAAGCATAAGTTTTTAAATAAAATCAACATGTTCTTGAGTTTGAATTAAAGCGCTATGTTATATTCATTGAATATGGCATCTCACCTAAATCCAAATCCAAATCCAAAATAAGGAATAATTGAATTACTTACCTCGACTGATCTTCTTCGGATCTTCTTCTTCTTCTTCTCAGTTCAAATCTAAACTGTTCTTCTTCTCCAAGCTCCTACCTCCAGCTATCTTCCACACACTCTCTCTCTCTTTCTTTGAATGAAGATTCTCATGTCCCCTCCAATGTTTATATAGATTTCTGATGTGCCCCCTAGTTAATTTAGAGTTATACTTAGTTTTGGATTATGTATTAATTAATAGCCTTTAGATTAGATTAGTTTAATTACAGCCCTCGTATTAAAGTGTTATAGATTTAGTATGAGTTATGTATTGGGTTTATCCGATTTTAATCCTAATCGTATTTTAAGTCTTTATCTTTAATCTTAACCATTATATTAATCTATATGTTCCTACGAAATCCTAACCATTGATTTTAGTTATATAAGGTCTTAATATAATAATATAGATTAAGTTAAGTACATAGTTTATTACATAAGTGCTTAAGGATATGGCTCATCTTATTAATTTACTATTGTACCCTTGTGTAAGAAAGATATTTTTGTTTCAGTTTTTTCGTGTTGTTACAACAATATAGTAACTGCGGAAGTCTCTCATAAAATTGAAACCATACCTCAACCCAAAAGTACATCGAGCTATCAACCCAAAAATAAGGTAAAGTTAATCTCTATTACATTTCTTCTCTCCATGGGGTCAACCAAATAAAAATAAAATAAAATAAAAGTAAAGTCATGTAGTCTAAAAACCAATAGTATCATAAACATAAACTCTCGTCTCCAGAAGCCAGCCAGGCTTCTGGAGACCACAATATCTTGTAATGAATTGTATTGTTTTGCATGCATAAAAGTAGATATTGTAGCATGATAAAATGACAATTCATTACAAGCATTTCAACAATCACATACTATCACAGTCAAATGTATTGAAACGTATCATCCTACTAATTCTCATGTATTATAGTATACATATTATAATCGTCATATGAAAACTCTATTCACATGGATACCATACAATACCGAATCATAACTAGTCAATTGTTTACGATGCCATAGTCCCACTATGTTAACGCTACCCATATAATCCCATCATGTTCAACCAAATTCTACATGGTCCCACCATGTTCGAAAGCAAAACATACATGCGTAAACATGGTCCCACCATGTGAAACAACAAAAAAGATCATAGCGATCACATTGTCTCACTATGTTCCCAAACAAAGACTACCTAGTCCCACCATGCTACGGCCAAACAATCACATAAACAAACACCACATGGTTCCACCATGCTACAACCAATCAAACACATAAACAAACACCACATGGTCCCACCATCCTACGGCCAAGTAACACATAAACAAACACATACAAATACCACATCGTCCCACCATGCTACAACCGAGTAACCACAAGGTCCCACCTTGTTACGACCATTAATCACAAACGTATATCACATATCATGCACATACCAGTCTTTTAGGGACTTGCACCCACGGAGGATGCCTCATGTACCATTCCTTTAGGGACTTGCACCCACGGAGGATGCCTCTTGTACCATTCCTTTAAGGAGTTGCACCCACGGTGGAAGTGCACCCTTATCTAGAAGGTCCCACCTTGCTACAACCATTGCGATCCAATCACAATCACATTCACAATGAAAGAAGTCATAATGATTATGCATCACAATCAATTCAAATACAAGTGCAATGCAATGCAAGGTACGATGCAAGCATGGAGTGAAATGAGATGCAATGCAATGCAATGCAGGGTGTCACCAGGCCTTGCCCAGTCACGTGTTTATTCCAACTCACGACCATACTAGCCATCCTTTTAGGGACTTGCCCCCACGGTAGAAACCACCATTCCTATTCCTTAACAGACTTTCACTCACGGTGAAATACACCTGTAAACTCATAATCCATTTAAGGACTGGCATCAATGGTGAAAGTTCACCTGTAATCGAACTTCTCCTTTAAGGACTTTCACCCATGGTGGAATACACCCATACAAGATCTTTCCTTTAGAGATTTTCACCCACGGTGGAATACACCCATACCATGCATTACCTTTAGGGACTTTCACCCATGGTGGAAGTTCACCTATCCACAGAAAGGAATTCAAGTCATTCAAAAGCAAACAACATACACAGATATAGATACTCACAACACCCTCAATCAATCATTCAATTCAACAACATCACATTCAAACACAAATTATACAGAAGTCAACCCAAGTTAAACCTAAGTCCACATTTGATGCTAATAGCACCATTCGACCAATCAAGTCCTACGCGACCATTTGTACTCATTCTAATCCTATCTTGAGGTCCTATGACCATATCCAAAATCTTTGAGTCAATAGCACCTCATATTCCATTCGAATCAATCCGAAAATCCTGAATTTTAGACCTTCTCCTATACTTTTCATGATTTGACCAATTCCAGACCTTTTGCACACAAACCAATTATACAGGCATGTGCACAACTTAATGGGGAACATCCCCATAAAATTTGAAACCTTTTGGGCCTCGAAAGCTACTCAGTAGCTACCGAGACTCTTACCGAGAGGCTGAGTAGCACTCCTATCGAGGCTCGCTAGCAAGTCCAGTGAACATGACATTCTAGGCATACTCCATAGTTGCTCGGTATCTGCCGAGACTGCTACTGAACGACGAATGTGGCCTATATCTGAGTTTTCTTCTAGAGCTTCGTGCCTCTATTCAAAATTAGTATTTTCTGTGGTTTTTTTCATCCAAATTCAGTCTCTAAAACCTACTCATATGATCCAAACATCAAACATACCAGAACCTATATATTCCATAGATCTAAACAAGGAAATCTACAAATAATTAAACATAGATCTAAGAACATAGACATAGTCCATAAGAATTTACAATCATACAGGAAAATACAACAATACATGTTTGGCATATAAATCAAATTACAACTTAGCATGCATCCATTCTAGTTTCTTTAGATCTTAGATCTGGTCACGACCCAAACCGAAATTCTCATCGAAGATCTCAAATTTGAATTCGTAACTCTCACCTCGAACAAAGTTTAGGAGTGGCAAAGATCCGGTAAAAACCTTAAATAATGTTTTTAGAGATGACTAATGTCTATATGGGATCAAATATCAGAGTCGCAAAGATCAATTTGGTAAATCATACAAAAGAGAAATAATAAGGTAAAATGTACATTCAAATCCTCATAATAAGCAACTGAAAGAAAGTAGATATAATACAAAACCATGATCAGTTGAAATCCTAATAAAACGTTTATACAATGGGAAATTTAAATAAGAATATTAGCTATTACATTACATCAATAATTATGAACAACTGCTACATCTTCATCCGGGCTTCATCTTGATCTTCTTCTAATATACCTGAAATGTGTTGCTTAAAAAGCATGAGCTACACTAGCCAGTAAGTAAAATATTTCACAATTATTATGCAAGGTTAATGTAAAATCAAGTCATCACTCAGTAATTCTAGTTCACACAACAAGCAATATAATCAGATGAAATGAGATGCATGAGGTCAATTCATAATTAATGCATGTTGTGCACCTATTTTACAGTTATCACCAAATGTGATCTAACAAGCATTCTAATATACATGAAGTCTAAGTGACTTCCACAAAGACCAATCCATCTTTGGTTAAGATGTCTTAACAGACCATTGCCCAAAAATAAGATCCTTTCTGACTAGTAATTGTACGTGTTGGCTCCATCATATGATCTCAATCTTGCTACCCAAGGATGCTCACTCAGATACCATCCCCCAAAAAGGCAAAAATAACAGATTATTCTATGTGCGCAACATAGTTTCTAGGGGTTTCAACCTAGAGGACACAAGGGGCCTCGCCTTATTTTTTATCATAGGGACAAATCCCAAGGCATCACTCAGAATTTCCTCAGAGAACCACACACTACAGATCAACTATCAGAGCCACTCATATGATTTGGATATTGGGTCTTACCAACAAAAAGTTCCCTCACCTATCATCTTTCCTCATGTATCTTGGGATCGTGTCCCGCACCATGAGAGAAAACATAAATTGGTCTATTGGGATGATTAGTCCCTTAACCACCTAAATCTAGGTCTCCTCACTTATTATGATCTCCAGATCATAATATTCTCATGAAATAATCAGGAGTCCGCAAACTATGGACTTAGGAACAGCGTATTACTCAGACCAAATCCATGGTTGAGAGCTAATGTTGTGCATGTGAGTGAGTGCACATTAGCTAAACATTCAATCTTTGTGTACAAGGTGTAATGACAACTAGCAAGCATGTATATCATTTAATTTACAAAAACTATGAATTACATCTAGGTAACAAGAAAAGCGGGACCATAAATAGGAAGTCATATAAATCAATCTATGCATTCATAGGGTATGCATCAGATGCATTATCGTTTATGTGTGCAGCACTCATCCCAATCCAACCTTCACATTCATCAATACGCATAATCCATGAAGAGGCATGTATAATAACAGTTTCCCTAAACTCATTAAAACAACATGCTTAACCAAAACTAACATCATATTTCATTAATACATGCAGACGGTTCCCATAAAGAGGCATGTATACAAATAATCACACTAAGATTCAATCACAACATCATACTTGAATGCATGTACCCTTAAATTGAATCACAAGTCGAGGAATTGTATATCAACTAGAAACATCAATAAGTAAGGCAAATTAACATGTTCGGCGAGGTCTTCGGCGACCACTTCGGCATACCGAAGCCTACCTCGGCGACCGGTTCGGCAGACCGAACTGAGACTCGGCGCACCGAAACCTATTCGGCAAGTTGTTCATGCCCAGTGACCATCTCAGCGAGGTGTTCATGCTCGGCGACCTGTTCGGCAAATCGAACAGTCCGCCTACGGCCCAAAATGTGTTCAGCGACCCGTTCGACTCACCTAGGATGTCGCCGAACGTCGCGAACAGACGAAAATCTTGGCTTTCAGTTTCAAATCAAAAGACAACAACAGGGAAATAATACTCATGCATTTATAATCAAAATCTAGTAACATTTAACCCTAAATCATGATTTTAAGCTAACATTTTAATTCAAAATAAATCAAACCTTTTCAACATCCCTAAAAATCAAAGGAAACTAAATATATGCATTCATAATCAAAATCCAACATTAAACAACCCTAATACATGATTCGAAACCAATATTTAGATTAAGGCATTATAACCATGCTTTCTTATTTAAGCATACAAGAACTAGAATTAGAGAAAAATAAACTTAAAACTACATTAATCAATGAATAAAGGTGAAGTAATCTACTTACCTAGATCAGAAGCAAGAAACCCCTCTCCCTTCTCCTCCAAGCTCTCCTCCAAGCTCCACTCTCAAACTCCAAAGCCAAACCATACAAACCCTAAAGAGAAAGAGACATGAGATTCTATTCTACCCCTCTCACACCAAACCCTAGCCACATGCCACCATCCTAGCCCTCCAATCTCATCCCTCCATCTCACTCACTCTCATCCTAACCCTCCAAATACACCCACTCTAATCCTAGCCTTCCAATCCTAACCACCCCAACTACTCTCATCTCAACCACACAAACCCAACTACTCTCATCCTAGCCTTACACCTCACCAACACTACAGACAAACAAGACTAATCTAGCCCACTCAACAAACACAAGATCAAATAAATCAAGGCCACACATCAAGATCAAGATCTAGAAGGTCAAACACAAAGTCAAACAATAGAAAGGGCTACGCTACATTGTGTAGCACCAAGGCCAAACAAACACAACATGCACGATCGCACGGTAAGATCTAATCCGATCGGCAATCCAACAAAGAGAAATAATCATCACAAGTTATAAAATACAAAAATGCACAAATATGAAGAGGAAAGCAGCAACAACAATTAATTTCTTATTTAACTGATAAATTAGGTTATCTGACTAATATTGCTCCTAAGTCTAACAGGCTAATCTAATCAGTTTTAAAGACCTAGGGATTTCTAATGTATTTTATATGATTAAGGATTTTAGCTATCTAAACATAATTACTAGATGAAATTAAATTATCACACACATTAAATTACTATCTTTCCCTAAGATCTCAGTTAATATTTTTATGGATTACTCAGGTTGTTAGAGATCTAACATGAATTCGCATCAAGAATATACAATCCCATTTATATCTATAGTATTGGACTGATCCATAAAATTAGTTAATGTAGAAACGCAGGAATCCCTACCTTTTCCTAGCTCTATTTCTTGCAGATTTTTCCAACAAAAAGATTCACTAGTTCCTCGTTTTCCTTCTTCTTCTTCTTCCATAGCCTTTCTTCCTTCTCTCTTTTCTCTATAGCAAAATAAAATGTATTCCTTTTTCTCTCTATTGTTTTGATCGTGTGAGACAATAGGTTGTTTCTCTCTCTTCCATTAGATGCTACGTGAGTTAGTGGGAGAATCCATGATCGCTATCTCTCTAATTAAAATTACAAGGTAAAAGACCCTTACACCCCTAAGGACTAAGTCAAATGTCACCTCCATCCTCTTAGCTTCAAACGTCCTCTTCAAACCTTAGCCTCCATAAGGTTTTTAAATCACTTAAGTGACCCCATTGTTTCAAATATTACACAGATCATATAATTTATTGTATTTATAAATTCTATTATTTAGATATACAAACTTATACAATCTTTCACAAAGGATTCATTGGTAATTATACATAAATTATACTAATTACAATTTAAAGACACGGGTCGTTACATTCTCCCTCCCTTAAAGGAATTTCGTCCCAAAATTTACGGTTGTCGGTTCTATATTCAAACCAATAATAATAGAGTCTATTTTGCAACACATCAGTGGGGTGAAGTCATCCCACTATTATACTTACATATGACATATGTTTTAGTCAAAGTGAAGGTATCTACGTATATAATTTTCAATCACCCTAGTGTGAAATTCATGACATTAATATCATCACGCTGATAATTTCAATCAATCTTGAATCTCATCGTATAGTAAAAGAACTAGTTTACAGAGAATGTTCATAGGATTATCTACTCAACCAATTTATGATTTTACTTTACTCTCTCTTTCATAATAGAGAAGTGTTGAGTCTAAAGTTTATGAGTGTCATCTGCACATATTCCTAACCAGTATAATTTCTATGGTATACATTTCTAAGCTTCTATTTATCATAATGACATGAATATCATATTGTAACTAATATGGTTAATTGTTATCATTCAATAAGTTAACGTGACTACAACCACGATACACATTTAGTCGTATACCTTGCTACATTAGCATCACAAGTTCTAATAACCCTACAAAAATATTAGTCATAACATTACCATACTATTTGGTCATTAACACAATGTTCCATTATCACAAACAATTCACATATCACTACACAAAGAGTAAAGATGCACATAATTCAAGGCAATCAATCACTAACACATTCACATCACAAATAAGGAGACCAAACAACACTCATGCAAAAATCAAATGATGAAAGATAAACACACATAGAATTGCAATGCACATGAATCACATGATGCATAATGCTCAAACACAAACAAAGAATGAAGATGATAAAATGAATACAATGTTGGGTTATTAGGCATAGACTAACCATAAAACCACATCAAGAAAACCGACTCTTATCACTTGGTCACTAAGGACCTCACACAAAATAATTAACACTCTAGGCATACCCATACTAATAATGCCTCAAGCATACTCAGGTTGCACCTACACCACTCATCATACACTATGCTTACACAGTGCACTTATCTACAATTCAATATTATTATTTCCATATTCTCATGCCTTTTGTTTTCCCGTAACACATTTTATTTACACTATGTTTAATTTCATATTTAGTTCATATCAAGATAATTTCTTTTGTATATTATGTAATAATGATTACATTCGTTCTTATTTCAAATTCTATTGTAATATGTTTTCTCTCAAAAGTCATCACTATTCATTAATGTTCAATTCCGTCTTAGTCTTATACATATAAATTTTAATCACTACAATAAGGAAATATTTTAATCACTTATGTTTTCATTACTTATTCTTTTATTTGTATACCTATCGAATTCCCTTCTATTTTCAAGGAATTCGATTCAATGCATTTGCAACAACTACATTGTCTCCAATTTCTGGAAAATAATTTGTTTTTAGTTTCCTAAATCCAATATACTAGTCATATCAATCAACCGATTTTATTTCTTTGATATCATGTCTTAATTTGATATACTAATTTTAATTTCATCCTTATAATGCACTTCTATACTTTTCAGAAGTAGTGGTACCCCTACTCCAAAGTGTCTATCCAGCATTATCGATAAAGATATACACCAACGCAACCCTACTCAAGATCGAGCTGTTAACACATAATACTCAACAAGAATCTTTTAATTCTACAAGTAAAATTCCTATGCCAACTTGTCTCTAAGCTTAAAGTTTGATAGTTCTACAAAAGTATTCCACACGTATCGTATGTAAGCATAGGAGGCACGCCACTCCAAAATAATCACACAATGTCGAACAATTGCAAGAAGCACTCAACACACAATTCAAAGCATTTCACAAGGATTACGCAACATAGAGCAATCACGGCATTCACAAAATTCAGTAAACCAATCAGGTTATATTTTGTAATAACCTGAACAAAACATAAAAATAATAACTGAGAACCTTAGGGTAGAATAGTAATTTTGTTTAGATTGATGGGTTAATTTCACTTAGTGAATTTAGTTTAGATCACTTAACTAAATTAATCACACAAGGACACAATAGAAATCCCTGGATCATAAACTGATTAGTTTAACTTGATAAACTTAAGGGTAGTATTAATCTGATAGTTTAAATTAGTAATTAGATAGGAATAAAATATTATGGTTGCTTTGATCTTCCTATTTGCGCATTTTCATATTCTATATTTAATGATGGTTGTTCACTGTGGTTGGATCGCCGATCAGATTAGATCCGACCATGAGATCAAATTTAATGTGATTTTGAGTGTTGCCGCTAAGTATGGTAGCCTAACCCTTGAGTGTTAAGAGAATGGAAAAGTTGTAATTTTTGGTTGTTCGATGAGATGTAGGGCCAGGATTTTAGTAGTTAGGATTCTATGGCTTAAATCTAAGCTAAGAGATGGTTTGTCTTCGGTGGGTGTGAAATGTAAGGCTAGGATTTAGAGTTGTTATGAGTGTGGTGTAGATTTGAGTGGTTGGGGTAGTTAGGTTTGAAGGGCTTGGATTAAAGTTGGTAGATTTGGATGGTTAGGATGAGGTTAGCAAATGGAAGGTTGAGATGAAGTTGTATGAAATGGAGGGCTTAGATTTAGACATGTTCTTAGGGTTAG
>JAUPMG010197233.1:0-10077 GCA_031762675.1 Pachysandra terminalis
GGATATGGATGATAGATCCCCTTAGAAGCTATTCACGTGCCCATACACGTGAATAATCCATTGGAACCCATCATACATATTCCTATGTTACAAGTAACAACTAAACATAAAAACAGTGCTCACTGTCTCATTCTTAAGTGTAGACCAATTAAGGAGTGTGTCTAATTGGTTAGCACATGCTAAGGGCAACAAGTGGGTTTCAGTCATTGTTGGTTCTCAACCCTTGACCCTACTTGATCCCATTATGAAGCACCATTAAGCCCGAACCAAAATACATCCAAACCCTCACACTGTCTCACACTAGGTTTCTGTCTCTGCACATCTGCGCTCGATCACACTGATTTGCGCTCGATCGCATTGCGCTTGATCGCACAATCTGCGCTCGATCGCATTTCTACAGACAATATCACATGAGTTACTACCAGTTCTATTTCTGGGTTCTAATCACCAATGTTTCTCTCACAAAACATTAATAAGACTTCTCACGTAAATCCATGACTAATTAAGGCAACCTATCCATATTGGAAACATCATAAATACTAACACAAGGATGATCTAATCTCAGGGATATCAGGCATACTTTACTGAAAAAAATCTGAACATGAGAATGAAGAACTTCAAAATACGGACACATGTAAACCACAAGATTTGATCAAATCACAAACGAGTAAACATTGAAATCATGAATTCTTGTTAACTAATACATATAGAATAAATCTTCATGGAATATATATCACAATTTCCTGGAAATACAAGAGTCGATCATGTATACAGTAATTACGTTTAAATCTCCAAACAGTCTATGCATCATCCATAATGATAAGAATTTAAACCGAATAAGCTACTTACTTCGCTTTGAATGTGAGTAGCAACAAGCGAACGGGAAATCTTTACTCGGTACTGCTCCTCTACTTCTTCCTCTCTCTCTAATCTGAAACAAGTGTTGTTCTTTTCAGATTCACAGTCCTCTCTCTCTCTCTCTCTCTCTCTCTCTCTCGTACAGTTAATCTCAAGCCCTCAAAATTCCAGATTCAATGATACTCTCAGCCGTTGCTTCCTAATATGGGAAGTGATGAATGGGGTAGATAAATATGGATGCATTTCCCACTTTCTCTCCCACTTCACCACGTCCAAGGCTACGTCCCATGACTGTTTCAACGCACAATTCGTGCGTTTGAATGGTTGGGGAGAAAAGAATCTTGTTGCAAGGCTAACCCCAAAAGAAATGCTAATAACACTAAGGCCACTAACTATCAGATTTAATTACTGAAACACCCTAAGCTCGAATTAAATACACCAACCTTATAAACATATCAAAATAAATTAATTAAATAAGGGAAAAATTTAATTAAGAAGTTTAGGTCATTACAGGAGCCATCTTTACAAAGCACCGAGTGCGTCATACGCACCATTTCTCAACTACGATTTTAATTTTAACCTTTTTATTTGTTACCTTTCTCTTTCCACTCACTCTTCCACCCTCATTCAGCTTTTGGGGGGGGGGGGGTTGGCCACAGAATGAAGATATCATAGTTCCCATTTGATCACATTACTCCACCAACAGTGGGGTATACCTTAGATCGGTTTTGTTACGATCATGTAAAGGGAAAGCTGAATTAACAAAAGCGAATCAGAACTGAAATTTGGGTATTTTATATCTGATTCATGCCAACGGAATACATCTCAGATCAGTTATGTTATGATTATGTCAAAGAAAAGTTGAATCAACAAAAGCAAATCAGAATTGAAACTGGGGCAATTTATATAAATAATCAAAGGCATGTGGTTAGAGTTTGCAATAAGAGGAAGAGTCTGCACTTTTCAAAGTGATGATCCTCTATCATGAAGATTGAACGTCACAAACATGGAGCGTGCATTCATTAGACAAATTTGAAAAGTTTTCTTGCACTAATTAAATCGGAATATATATTACTTTGAAATGATTAGAAGCCATTTTTTTTTTCTTTTGAACCTTAAATGTTAAAATCCCTAGTTAAACACTTTGAGCCTTATATTTTTTTTCATTGACCCAAATCGGGATTGGCCACCCTAAATTGGGTCAAAGATCAAGTCAAGGGTAATTCTAAGAACAGTGAGAAAATTCTTAAAGTGGAGAAACAAATGTTGGGTGTTCAAAAGAGGAAAAAAATGAAATTAATAAATTGAAAATCAAAGGAAATAGAAGAAAAAAAAAAGAAAAGAGAAAAGAAATTAAATATTTCAAAGCTAGGAAGTGTTTACAAATAGGGATGTTACAATCCCAAAGAGAGAGTCTCTCAAGTCGAGCAAGTACCGATCAACCTATTTTGACAAAAAAAAAAGTTTTATTTTGAGCTTTATATCCTTCTTTTTCAAACCTTAAACCTAGCCTTTGTTTCATCCTACTTTTAGGGCCTTTTTGATTAATGTAATATTTAGTGAAGACAATGTCTTAATCTGTTATTACTTTATAATGATGGAATTTATGGTCTGAAGCAGCATAGTAAAACATAAATCAAACCATCCTTTAATAATAAATGTCATTACATTATACCTTCAAATCCAAAACAAAATTCAATTCAACTCCAAGTTCTCTTAATCTATTACAACTCAAAATAAATTGAAGTTAGAAAAACAACACCTATTAAACTTTATCCTTCTATGCATTCTTTGCTTTGACTCATCTCCTTAATTTGTTTAATGAACAACACACGTAGGTATGAGCTTATGAAGCCTAGTAGGAAACCAAGGTCTTATGTCTCATTTTATTAATAACATATCCAACCACATACATAATCTCATGCTGTACACTATTAACATGATTTCCAATTATCTTTAACGACCATAAACACTAAATCATAACTCAGGTATTAGTATTCCATTCACATCATTACATGAATATTAAGAGCAGCAAATAGAAAAGAAACATAATATTGTAATGTAGAAAGCAATGACTAATGAAATTAATGAATGATATGCAAAATGATGATTAATGCAAGCAATGCAACATACAAAGTATGCATGTTAATTAATGCAATTCCGGTGATTAGTCGGTTCCAAGTAACCTTGGCATCCAAATTTAATATAGACGTATGATACTTTCTTTCCAAGTAACATAATTACTTGACATCCATTTTAATACAACTGGAATGATAGTCTCTTTCATCCCATGTGTACATCATGGTTTTGTAGGATTTTCAACCCACCAGGCTCAATTCCAGTAACTATTTTCATGCTTGTTCCTCGTGCATATCTAATGCATGGATGGGTCACTCATGGACCATTTACTATCTCTATAACTCAATCATAACCTCATAGATATCTAATGCATGGATGGGTCTCACATGGGCCATTTACTATCTCTACAACTCAATCATAACCTCATACATATCTAATGCTTGGATGGGTCACACATGGACCATTCATTACGACTCATACACAACACATGTAAATCGCATTCACATGCTCCATTCCATCATATTAATATGTTAAACACAGGTTTAACTTTGGCTGTTTGTGACTGGTGGGGTGCATTGTAGGAAATTAAGTGCTTCACACACAATCATAACTCTTTAAGTCATGATGTGTGGCTAGGATCTTGTAGGAACTTTTAATATAAAACAATGGCTTAGATTCAATAGATTAATAATAGTTATAACTTAATTAGAATTCCACTTTATAAGATAATTAAAGACTAGTTAACTACAATTAGGAATCTAGATCTAAAGGCTATAATTAAACTAATCTATTTTAATGGCTATGATTAATTAGGGAATTAAAGCCAATCATAAACTAACAAGGATTAAGATTAGATAAGGTTAAATTATAATCCAACTAGATTTAGGATGCTTAAAATCAATAGTTAGGATTTTGTAGGAACAAATCAATGTAATCTAAGGGCTAAAAATTAACACATAATTCTAAACTAAGAACAACTCCTAGACTAAGTGGGACACTATAGGATTTCTATATAAACACTAGGCCTTGGTCGTTAGATCTCATTACTTTGAGAAGGGAGATAAGGAATTCTGGAGCAGCAAGGAGAGGAACTTAGAAGATCAAAGAAGAAGAAGAAGAAGAAGAAGAAGAAGAAGATCAAATGTGTTCATCTCAACACCAATTCAAGTATAAAGTAAGTATTCAGGTTAAATTATATTTTTGATATGAATTGGGAGTCTATGTCATAATCTTTGAGTATGACAAGTACAACCTTATAAATCACATCTTTTATGAAGAACATGATAAAAATTAGTGCTTTATGGTTTTAGCAACATAGAATTCATATACGGATTTAAGTATGTTTATGTTATAAGTACTGGGTTTTGATAAAAAAAATGTGTTTAATATGTATGCTTTAATGAATCATTGTCGAATTATAAATTTAAAATTTAAAGGTGAAGTTTTTTGGGATTCTGAGCGGTCGGTCGACCCGTTGGTCAGCCGACGCGTTCTGGGTTCGGTCAGTCGACCTGTCAGTCACCCGATAGGTCAACCGACCCAAGGATGGTTTTCTGGGTTGTTTCTGAGCAGCCGATTGGGTATCGGTCAACCGATAGGTCAACCGACGCCCACAGGGTAGATTATTTGGGTTCTGCCCGAGAAACCGACCACCATTGGTCGACCGACAAGGTCAACCGAAGGGCATCCGTGGAGTGTAGGTTGACCATAGGTCAACCAAAATTTCTCAACATAATCCGTTTGACTTGAAGTTTGACATTCACACTATATTTGACCTAATTAGACTAATTATGCTATTTGTTTTGCCAATTTATGAATATTTGGCATATGTGCCATTATGTGGAAGATTTGCTAGATCCGACCAACGGGTGATATTTTGATTGGACTTGTTTTTAACTTTAAACTTATGATGAACATGTTTTATATCATAAATTATGTCTGCATATGTATACAAAGTGATTGTTTAGTTACTATGCACAATTCACTTGCACCGCATGGCATTTTGGCATAATGACCTTGTATCGGGTCTAATGCTTGATTTGACCTCCATAATTTCATATTGCTGGAGTTTATGGTGATAATGAGAGTGAATGTAATCTGAAAATTATAAGATTGGTGAAGAAGTCCCGGATGTACTGATTTGCATGTGTTGAGGGACTGTACATCCCAATAGACCATATTTGTGTTTACTCCCAAGGTGAGGGCTAGGCTTTGTATGGGTATCCCAAGAGACTTGTGAAAATATGATAGGTGAGGGAAAATGCACATTAGTGAGGCCCAATAGCCGAATCATAAGAGTAAAATTCTATTAGTAGATCGGCTAATTTATGGTTCACAAAGAAAGTTCTAGGTGATACCTTGGGAGTTGTCCCTATGATCGGAAATAAGTGAGGGGATTGAGCTCTCTAGGTTGCAGCCCCTAGAAACTATGATGTACACCTAGAATAATCTACTATTTCTGCCATGTATTGGAGATGAGTTATGGGTGAAGCATATTGGGTAGTACGATTAAGATCGGATGTGGAACATACACTAATCGAATGCCAAATAGCATGCGTACTTGCATATCATATTATTGTGCATGAATCACATGTGGTGATATATTTATTGTTGCATCAGCATGCATTTCATACATTAATAATTGAACCAACACATTGCATTTCACATCATTACCATGTTATATTTCATATCATGATTATTATTTGCATATTCTAACTATTTTGTTTTGTCTATGAGAATACCATTGGAGAGTGGCATTGACCCTACATCAATCCAAGATATTGTTTATATCTGTTTATTTACTAAGCTATGTGTAGCTTACGCTTTCTAAGCAACATATTTTTGGACCTATAGATGGTGGACAGAAGCACCATGATGATTAAGAGGGAGGACGAGAAGATGATGAAGACCTTAGTTTTATTAGATTATTGTTTGATGATTTCAATAGAATTTGTAATGGAATTAGTTGGATTTACATTTTTAAAGAGTTATTATCATTAGGACCAGATTTGAGTAGTTTAATAGGGTTTTGATTGAAACATGAGACTTAGATTATATTTTCTTTGTGCTGTTTTCTGATTGAAGATTGTTTTGATTGGATATTATATTTAATAACATTATTTTCCAGAATAATACTTTCTAATTATCTTACTTAATTCAATAGTTTGGTAATGTATTGCTTATCCATTCTCATAGGGATGTGGGGTGAGAGTTATATCTTAAATTTGGGGACCCCTATGAGATTTTCAAGTTTAGGATGTGACACAAAATCACACCCTTGGACATCATTATTAATAATATGAGGAGCAATCGTGGTGCCCACCTCTTGTTGAAACCCAGAATCTGCAAAATTCCTCTCTTCTTCTTCTTCTTCTTCTAACCTCTTCTCTCACTCTCTACTCTTTTGCACCAGCACTTCTTTCCTCTTTCTCTATTTTTTCTTCCTTTCTTTTATGCACTCTCCCTCTTTTTCCAGATCTTGTCGTATCTTCCTCTCCCTTTCTCCTTTTCTTTTCATCCAAAAAACCCTAAACTCCCTTCTACTAGTACATACACCTACCTAATCTTCATCTTCAAATCTCCTTTTTAGATCCCACGCACATCTCTAAATCCTCACTTAACTACCTTTTGAATTCAAATCACATTCCCTATTCTCTCCTATCTCATAGTACCTCACCAATTTAGATAAGGAAACTAAACTCCTACTAAATAGAAACTCTCTCTCTCTTTCTCTCTCTCTCTCTCTCTCTCTCTCTCTCTCTCTAATTCAAGTTTAATGCAAACTTACTAAACTAACCTTGAATCTACACCTTGGTCTATAGGACCAAATCTGAACTAAATCAACTGTAGATATGAAAAATGGTAAGGGTAGATAGCTCAATAACAAACCTCCACATGTCAGGTTTATGACCGACACGTAGTAAGATCCCTACTGATACCCATGGGTATAACTCTCGGAAACTTCCTAAGGAAGAACCTTGGTCGGTTCGAGGAACCAGGTCAAAGAATATACAACCAAGACATAGATATAGGGAGAAGGTAGTGCGCTACCATGATGACCCTTTATTGCATAAATCACAGGATGATCAACACTACAATGAATATGCAATGAAGCTACTATCAACAGGTGCTCTACAACAGGATGCCAGATGCCTTTACAGCAGAAAACCAACGCAGAAATACCTCTAAAGTCACACTCGAGGGTGCCTACCTGTGATGGGACAACCCCTCAGGTTCTTGAGAGTCCCACTTGTGATGGGACATCCTCTCAAGTCATACTCGAGGGTGCCCACCGACCATGGGACAACCCCTCGGGTTTTTGAGAGCTTTAGATGTGCGCTTCACGTTCACCAAAGAGATGCGTCTTGGTGAACACGTTGATATGAATTTACACTTAAAGGGAGAGACAGCCCTAGACGATGTAAGACGTCGATATGAATTTACACCTAAAGGGGGAGACAACCCTAGAAGATGTAAGACGTCGATACTTCCCTTGTCTAGAGTGATGCTCGATTACGTCGTAGGCGACATCCTCCATCTTGAGTGATGCTCGATGACGTCATAGGCGATACATCCTCCGTCTAGAGCGATGCTCGATGACGTCGTAGGCGATACTATTCTCTATCTAGAGCGATGCTCGATGATGTCCTAGGCAATACTACCTCTGTTTAGAACGATGCTCGATGACGTCGTAGACGATACTTCCTCCATCTAGAGCGATGCTCGATGACGTCATAGGCAATACTACCTCCATCTAGAGCGATGCTCGATGACGTCGTAGGCGATACTTCCTTCGTCTAGAGTGATGCTCGATGACATCGTAGGCGATGGTACCTCTGTCTAGAGTGATGCTTGATGATGTCGTAGGCCATACTTCCTCCGTCTAGAGCGATGCTTGATGACGTCGTAGGCGATACTTCTTCGTTTAGAGAGATGCTCAATGACATCGGTGGTGATACTACCTCTGCCTAGAGGGATGCTCGATGACGTCGTAGGCAATGGTACCTCTGTCTAGAGCGATCGATGACGCCATAGGTGATACTACCTTCATCTAGAGCTATGCTCTAAGATGTAGAAGGAGATACGACCTCTGTCTAGAGCGATGCTCTAAGACATAGAAGGAGATACTACCTCCTTCTAGAGCGAAGCTCTAAGCCGTAGAAGGTGATACTACCTCCGTCTATAGCGATGCTCTAAGACGTAGAAGAGGATACTACCTCTGTCTAGAGCATTGCTCTAAGACGTAAAATGAGATACTACCTCAGTCTAGAGTGAAACTCTAAGATGTAGAAGGTGATACTACCTCCGTCTAAAGCGATGCTTTAAGACGTAGAAGGAGATACTACCTTAGTTAGAGTGAAGCACTAAGATGTAGAAGGTGATACTACCTCTATCTAGAGCGATGCTCTAAGACATAGAAGGAGATACTACCTCCGTTTATAGCGATGCTCTAAGACGTAGAAGAAGGTGCTACCTCCGTCTAGAGCGATGCTCGAATACATAGAAGGTGATACTACCTTCGTTTAGAGCGATGCTCTAAGACGTAGAAGAAAACTCTACCTCCGTCTAGAGGGAACCTCGACGACGTAGAAGGTCACGCAGTCTTGAAAGTACTAAGGTTCGAGGACCTCAAAAGTACTAAGACTAGTAGCCTCGATGACATCAAGACTAGACAGTCTCAATGATGCCAAGGTTCAACAGCTTTCATTACCACGAATACCTATTGATCGCCAATGCCCATATCGAGGTATCGTGAGGCTCACCAACACTTGGCCGTATTTGGGGTTATAGGTCAAGTTACGGTCTCTAAGTGGCAAACCAGTAATTATTCAAACGACTTGTGATTGGTCCACCTAAGAGACTGGGGTACATGATGCGTACGACCCCAGGTGAACGTCTTAACCATCGTCTTTAACAATGGTTAGGAATTCTAACTACACTTCATTCTCTTCCAAAAGCTATAAATATTAGCTCACTTCCATCATTCAGAGATGATGAAAAATGAGACGAGAAATCACAAACGGGGTGACCTCTGCCCAAATTACCAAACCTTGAACTATGTCTGACTTGATCCCTGTTTGATTACGTAGGCAGCCTGCAAAAGGTTCAGTCATAATCTTAATTAGAGCCCTAGGAGTTGGAGAAGCTCTAACACCTTGACCCATTATCTCCTTAGCTTGGTTCGACCGGTGTTAGACGGTCCACAAGTTTACCTCTTTAGTTCATCTATAGACAAGATACGGTCACTCGTTGATTTAGGTTCCCGTCGATCAGTAATTCTACTCTTGGTGACTATTCACAAAACCACCCACTACATTTTGGCGACTCCACTAGGGACTAGGTCTCCTACCTACTGATCACTATTAGAAGAATGACAGAACAAATTAAAGGGAAAAGAAAAGGCCATGAAGCAAGCACAAGCATCATCTCCTCCTGCTGAGGAGGAGAAACGCGAATCAGATCTACTAGACGACCTGGAGGAGATGGAAGAAGAACATGTTGCAAATTACTACCCTGATGATCGTGATGATTAGATGGAAAAGATGAGAATAAAGATGAACAAGATGGAGGAAGCACAGGCAAAGATAATGGACCTGTTGCAGACTGTGATCACACGTGAGAGTCACATCCTCACACCACCATGAAACCAATAGTGGAGAGAACACCACCTACAACACCTGTGGTAACTCCTATGACTACTCCAGTAGGTGTACTCTAATCAGACTCTGTGAACAATAATGGCTTCATGACTCGAGAGGAGATTGTGAGCCTCATGCAGAAGGAGAAGGAGAAACCTATGGAGTTTAGCATCGACACTAGACCTCTGTACCCCATGGCAATCATGAAGAAGCCATGTCTTGTAGGGTATGTAGTACCTTCTTCATGCCACAGTACAATGGACGAACAGGTAATGCAAAAGAACATGTGACCAAGTTCATCGGTGCTATGGGAGCATTTGCAGGTGATGATGAATTAAAGCTGAGGGAGTTCTCCCGATCTCTTACTGATCGTGCCTACACTTGGTATGATAATATTCCTCATGAATCTATCCCTAACTAGGAAGCGATGAAAATAGCTTTCCTGCAAAAGTTCTTCATTGTGGAGGATCGATCGTTTCACCCTCATGGACTTGGGTAAAGA
>JAUPMG010197244.1:0-10077 GCA_031762675.1 Pachysandra terminalis
GATCATGTTGTGTTTGTTGATTTCGGGCGAAGATTTCCACAAATGACAGAGGAAATGCTGCAGAGTGCAGAGAGAAATTCAATTTGTCAGTTTTAACTTGAAAGAGGTACTACTATGGCAAAGCATATTTGTCACTAAGTGTTTACATCGCTCACAGTTGCGCTCCTATACAATGATACTTTGTTAACTGATTTATCTCTGAATATCTGTGATCTGTCAAGCCATATATGTTATAGATGGGTTTCAGCATATCTGTTGAATGCAGGAATACGAGTCTGCAAAGTTTAGTATAGATCAGATGATATGGCAGCTGAGGAAACATTACAGGTACTACTGGCTGTAAAAGTCATTTCAGTTTTGATGGCTTTTGATTTTTCATGTGCTAAAAGCGCTCTTACGCATTATTAACATCTTTTCAGCTTCAGAGGATGATCCAATTGATGCTAGAGAACTTAGCTTCTCTATTTGAATACCTAATTGTGATCAATGAAAAGAGAAACTAAGAGGGTCTAACATTATTTCAGCTATAACTTGATCTAAAATTATGTAGTATATCAACCAAATTACAGTCAAATAGACAGCTTTCTTTTTCTTGTTGGAATTGTTAGACATGCCTTTGAAATCCATCACATAGCATCTTGAGAAAGTGGAGAACTGATTAATTGTGGCTTTAAATTATCTGAGGTATGATATCACATCATCTCTCTCTCTCTCTCTCTCTCTCTCTCTGAATTGGTCTAGCTTATGTTAGTTATTGTCTACAAGCCAAAGTATTAGTTTGGATCTTAATTCGGCTAGTTCTCAGTTCTCACAAACTCTCTCTCTCTCTCTCTCTCTCTCTCTCTATCTCAGTGATTTGGACACTCAGGACTATTGACGAGTTTAGGTCTGGACCGGTTTAAAAATCCTCCAGGCCCGTCAATCTGAGCCCACAACCATCTGGATCCATATGCCTAATAGCGTAGCACGCATACCTACCCCAACATCGATTTAATCCAATTCGGGCCAGGCCCATCCAAAACTGCAACGGCTACAAAGGTGGCAAGCAGATAGAGCCATGCAGATTTTAAACTTGACACGTACACACTCTTTTCTTCTTAATTCTTTTCCTTTCCTCTTGGGTTTGGCTCCGTCTCATTTTCACCATCACCAGAAATGCAGAAAGCTATGGATTTGAACAACTATGGCGACAGCAATCAACAACAATGTAGAGAAGACCAATGGCTGAGAGAGAAGAAAGTAAAGGATCTAATGACCGAGAAGAGAAGAATGGTGGAGGTTCCCTACACGGCTTCACTGGCCCACACCATGAACACCCTGGTTGCCAACCGTGTAGTTGCAGTTCCGGTAGCTGCTCCTCCCGGCCACTGGATCGGTGCAGGTGGTTCCATGATCTTGGAATCCGATAAGCAGACTGGAGTTGTTCGCAAGCACTACATCGGCATGGTCAACATGCTTGACATCCTGGTCTACATTGCTGGCGGCGAGGATAAACCCACAGGCGGTGGTGATCAATCCCTTGATTTAGATAAACGGATGTCTGCACCAGTTTCCTCCATCATTGGCCATTGCCTCGAAAGTCTCAGCCTCTGGACTATAAACCCTAATACCAGGTTCTTCTTCTTCTCTGTGTCTTAGGCCATGTTTGGCATTGCTTCTTAAAATGATAAGTGATTCCTGCAAAACTTCAGATGGAAAGATAGCGTTTCTTAAATCCTTATTTAAGAACTGCTTTTAGGTTTAGAAGATAAGAAAATACAAATGGATATTATAAAATAATATGAGGATATAATAGTCTCATTACAAATGTCACTTAAGTGACTAAATTGATTCTTGCAAAAGCAATTTGGAGAACCAGGGAGATGACCACAATGGAATTAGTGTTTTAGTGAATCGCTTCATTTGGAATTGCTTCTTAGACGCATTTATAAAGTGCTTACTGTGTATAGTTAAAGCGTTTCTAGGCTCAAGAATCACTTCCAAAGCCTAAAAGAAGCAATGCCAAACACTACCTTAATACTAAATTGTTCGTCCTCCCTTGTAAGCAGTATTCTGGACTGTATGGAACTGTTCAGTAAAGGGATCCATCGTGCTTTGGTTCCACTGGATGGACAAATGGAGAACATTGCAGGAGTGGAGCTTGCAGATTCTGCATCTAACTATCAGATGCTCACACAAATGGATGTCCTGCGTTTCTTGAAGCTTCATGACGCTCGACTGAAGAGCATAACATCACCCGCAGTTGGGGATTTGGGAGTTATCAATGAAAATGTTTTTGCTGCGAGTCATCGCACAAGAGTTACTGATGCCATTAAGTGCATGAGAACTGCTTCCCTCAATGCTGTTCCTATTGTTCAAGCTTCAGACACTCTTCAAGAAGATCATAACCAGCTTATAAATGTATGTCTTCTTCAATCTTCTATTTTTTTTTTAATATGATTTGATCATTTTTGTGATCTCTTGGCTTCCACTATACCATAAAGGAATTGATGTTGTACCCCGCATGTTTTTTTTTTCTGCTTTTTTTTCAATATTTACCCTAAAAATGGGTATTTATTAGATATTAGGAATAAAAATTTATCAATAAGCAAAAAAAAAAAAAAAAAAAAAAAACACAAAACACATATATAGTTGAAAAGAAATTTTGAGGAGATTGATATTCATGCTACTTGCTGATCCAACAACTAGTATCCCCACCAATTGAATGGATGAGATATAGTCACAGGTGGGAATGTATGGAGCTCTAGGCTTAAAGTATACAAAAATTTATATCATTGCCAATGTTAGGACCTTCCTTAAGCATAGAGCTGGCCATTTCCAACCCGACCCATCAACCCTCCCGAGTTTTAGCAGGTTTGGGTTTAAGTTTTCAATCCACGGGTCGGGTTTGGGTTTAAGTTTTCAACCCACGGGTCGGGTTTGGGTCGAGTGTTTTCCTCCCGCAAATAGGCGGGTCAGTTTTGGGTTAATCTGTTGGGTTATTATACCATACATTTTAACATTTTTGTATACCTTAAATATACACACACACACACACACATACATAAAGTAAGGGTCCCAAGGTATAGGGTATTTTCTTTCCCATTTTCCCTCTTTCTTTCCTCTCTTATATGATAGAGATAGGTTGCTAACTTACTAGAGGCTGAAGCATTTGAGAAGGAAAGTAGAATATTGTAAGATTTTGCATTATTATTGTTTACATGAGATTAAATAAGATTACAGAAAAAAAAAAAAATAGAGTATTAAATTACAATATCATTGCAACTTGTAATCAGGTTTATTATACAAGACATTAGATGAGATATTAAAAAAATAATAATAATAATAATAAAATTAAACGGGTCAAACGGGTTAAGGTGGGTTGGGTGCGGTTTGATTATTTCATCCCAATTATTAAAGACGTTAATACCCCATATCAACCCGACCCAAACTCTCCAACCCGCCCGCCCAATTGCCACCTTTGCTTAAGCATTAGTCAGACGCTTAGTTGTGGCCTGATTTGTAAACATTATTGAGTTTGTATTGTATCTTAATCTTCATTGAACCAATTTGTTTTGCATTACAGTTGATTCAAAGCTTAGTTACTTATATGCATAGCAGTTGAATTCTGATTCTTGAGGTGCTCTATAACTCACACACTTCACCTATGTGTGCAGGGCAAGGGTAGGAAGCTTATAGGCACATTTTCTGCAACAGATTTAAGGGGATGCTCAATTGCTCAGCTGCAATCGTGGCTGTCTATAGGTGTTCTAGAATTCACTGAGAAAGTATCAACAGGACCTGTGAAAGCAGCCGGCGACTCAGGCTGGTCGCGAAGGGAACTTGTGACTTGCTACCGGGGAGCAAGCCTCGCCGAAGCAATCGACAAGGCTGTTACTGGACATGTTCACCGAGTTTGGGTTGTGGATCAACAGGGGTTGCTTTTAGGGCTTGTGTCCCTCACCGATATGCTTCGGGTAATACGGGCCTCAATGTTATCGGAGTCTTGAGCAATCTGAGTTCTCAGGCACACTGTCACCGGATCTTTTGTAAGGTAAGTCTATCTTAATGTTCGAAATCTTGATGTGTTTTGAACTACGTTCTTGGAAGACATGAATATGGTTGATAGGAGAGTTATGAAGCACTATACTATTAAAACACGTTAGAGATCTTGCCAATTTCAAATGTAAGAATCAGGAAATCATGGGTGTCTGACTGTCCCTGCATTGTCTTGATCAGGTGATCTCAATTGCATTTCTTCATTTAACCTGTCAGCCTGATTGGATATATTCAGTTTGGTTACCCTGAAATCCTCTGGAACACAAAAATAGAGTTACGCAGACAGGTTTAGATCCTTTTAAAACTTTCGTTTAGGAATCAACTCTAAGACTTATAATAAATGGGTGGCTCTAAGTCAGAATTAAAACTCATAAAAAAAAAAAAATTATATCTAAATTAGACTATTTTTCTCCTTTATTTATATAATCTTCATTAATCAAAAAAAAAAATATATATATATATATATATATAAATTAGACTTGACTCGTTTCCAGCTGTTTTGACCACTTCTTTGTGCGACACCTTTGGACATTCTCGAGACGAGTAAAAATGAGCAATCTTGTCCCCCTCAAAAGCTTTAAAAATCCCCTTACTCAAGAAATCAGCCCTCAAAATAAACATGAATGGAGATAAAGAGTTCCCTTGCCTAAAACCCCTTGTGGATTAAAAAAAAACCTTTATATTCCCCATTAAGTATGACCAAGAAGAAATTATTCCTCAAGAGGTTATAAGAGAAACAAACTGTTATGAGAAACCAAACCTATGAAGAATTTGAGAAGAAAATTCCATTCCATTTTATCATAAGCTTTGGTCATATCTAGTTTCACCATGACATTTCTATGATACTACGTTTTATCTATTGAGTGTACAACTTTCTGAGCTAGTTTCGTATTTTCAGTAATGAGCCTCCCTTTCATAATAGCACCTTGATTAAGGGATATCAATTTGTTGTTGTGTCTCCTCCCTTTCACAATAGCACCTTGATTAAGGGATATCAATTTGTTGTTGTGTGTCTCGTCTCATAATGGGACGGGCCCACATGTTTCCTCACTACGCTTGGTGAGAGACGAAACAAAAAAAAAAGTTGAAAAGTCAAAAGCTGAAACAATGGAAGCCGAATGGACAATGCTGAAGAGAAAAGACACTATGGAAATCTAAAAGGCAAAACTCTAGCGACATGTGTTTTTAACTTATAATTAATATAATTTAATTATAATTAGTAATAATATTCACTTGCAATTTGTTATAAATAACTATATGTCTAAGTAACTTAATTAGTATTTAAATATAATAACAACAAATTAAAGGGACCTATATATTAATATAATAAATATTTGGACTCACTAAAATAATTTTAGATTTCCAAGAGCTTAGGTCTTGAAGTGGGCGAGTGAGACAATGGGGATGGGGTTGTCTAATGACCAAGTCATTAAAGATAGTTTAGACTATTCAATAGATTTAATTTGAATTAAGGTTTGGGTAGATGGAAGGATCCATGATCCCCACCACCTCCTAAAATTGGGAATGTGGGATTGTGGGAAGTTTCCCATAATCACTCTCCTTGCCTTACCACAAGATTAAGAAAGGAAAGAGAGGAAAGAGGAAAATCTAGGTTTTGATTGAAAATGAAGGGAAGAGAAAGGAGAAAAAATGCTAAGGAAACGAGAGGAGAATGAAGAAAAGCTAAGGGAGATCTAAAGGAAGAGAAAATGCTACTAGGAGAAAATTGATGGGTGATCCATAATGCTGGAAAGTTGCTGAAAAAGCTTAGGATGAGAGGTAGGGATCATCCCGAGTTCTTATGATAGTTATTTTTATAAGACTATGCTGATTCTCTAAGAATATGCATCTAGATCCTTTAATGTTAAATGTTGATGTGCAATAATCCATGCTTATATTGAGTTTTATTTCTTGAGATGAAAATATGAATTTGTATGCTTGAATCATGAATTTTATGTTGAATCTCACATGTATAATCCTAGTTTAAATCATAGGTTTGGTTTGTAGAATGTAACAATTCTATAGTATAATACATATAGAATCATGGTTTGTATGTGATTGAAATTAGCATGAGATCTATGATTCTCCATGTTTATGAAGATCATATTAATTATGGTTGAATTATGAGATCTATGGACTTTGATGCTTGAGAACTTTGGTGAATTATCATGTTAGTCTTGTATAAAGGTTAGGTTTTGATTATGACATGTTAACTTGGTTTGTATTAGTCTAAAATATCATTTTTATGTTTAAAAATGTCAAACTTGAATGTTTGGATGTTTGGGCACGAAGCCCTAGAGAGGAAACCATTTTTTGGGTTGAATTTGCTTGCTCAGTAGCTACTGAAGTACCTGCCAAGCAATGCAAAGTTGCAGGACCTGCTACCGAGCCTCGACAGCTGCCGAGAGGGGTCGGCAGTAAGCTCGGCAGCTGCCGAGCTCCAAAAAGGATGGAACTTCATGGGAAGTCCCATGAAGCCATTTAGAGTGTGTGTGCAATTGGTTTGTGTGCGAAATGCCTGTACAAGATTTTGTGCAATAAATTGTATAAACTGCCTAGTTTCAATATGTAATGGATTGTGTATGCTGTAATAGTATGTACTTCTATGATTTTTAATGGTTGTATCATGAATTGAATGATAAGAATGAAATCAAAGTGTACTATGATCTTAGTTTAATTAACTTCTGTGAAAATTGTGATTATATTTCTCATTATTTGTAGAACTGCATAATGTGATTATGTATTGCTTGATTGTGTTTGTGAAGGTGAATTTCCTACCTTGGGTAGATCCTGAAAGGAAAGAAGGAGGCTTTTCTACCTAGGTTTCCCCCTGAAAGGAAAGAAGGTGGCTTTTCTACTTAGAGTTGCCCCCTGAAAGGAAAAAAATGTGGTTTTTCTACCTAGAGTTTCCCCCTAAAATAGAAGGATGGTGGCTTTTCTACCAAAGGAAGTTTCCCTGAAAAAAACAAGGTGATTCTTCTACCTAGGGTTTTCCCCTAAAAGAAATGGTTTGAGCACATTCCTGGGACAGGATTTCCTAGAGATGTGGGATTGAATTCTTGGTTAGGCTTGGCCTAACACCTATTGATTGCATTGCATTCATTTCATGTTATCATTTGCATTGTATCATATTTCATTGTGTTCTTGGTTATGTGTGCTCATCATCTGTATGCTCATAGCTTCCATCTGCATGTATTGCATTGCATTGATTGTTATGTGATTGTGATATATTGTGTGTTGTGTGACCAAGTGTTTGACTTTGGTATGACCTGTGATTACTATGTGAACTGCTCATTGATGTGTGAATGCGATTTCTTGTGTTGTTAATGGTATGATGATCTACAAGAGTGAACTGACACTGTTGAGAAGGTGCCATGAGAGTAGGTAGCCTTTGATATAGGTATATATCATGACAGAGTGTACGAGTACATGGAATCTATATAGCTTGTATTTATATGTGTGCTATGACGGAGTTTCATGATGATATCAATAATTTCTTAAAATGAGCATGATGATGAAATGGATTATGATTGTGATTGTGACTATAATTGTGAATTGGATTATGACTGTGATTGTGATTATGACTATAACTGTGAATTTGATTGAGTATAACCATGCATATGACTATGTGGTGATGAACATATGAAAGCAATAACATGATATTATGATGAGTGATAAATTGTATGAATTTACCTGTTTTATCATATGATTATGAAAATAACTACTGTAATTACTTTAGATTATTCTTACTGGGCCTCCAAGCTCAAACCTTATGTTGAAACAGGTGGACCATTAGAGAGGTGGTATGACCAGGACGGGAGGCTTGAACTAGTTATGAATAAGTCAAGGAAGCTTAAAGAATTAGTAATTGTTGATGGACCTGGATAGCTTTTAATAGTTGTGTTTTGACCCTAAGTGGACAGTAACAATGTAAATGTTGGTTTGATTAGAGTTTTGCTCATGATTGTGGATTCTAGTTAATAGAATTAGTTTAAATTTTATCAGACTTCCACTGTATTTAATATGCTCTATTGTATCTCGGGTTATTGGTTGGTTTGGCTGTAATCATGGTTTTGGAACCGAAGGTCATTCCCTTGAAAATCCTTGAGATCACATATCTCAGATATCTTGGATCCGGGGTGTGACAAAAATGCGTGTACGCATTTTGTTACGTGTTTTGCTAGGCGTGATTATGCTTATATAAAAGGGCATGGTCTGAGCCATTGTACGACATCCAAAGCACTCGGCTTTCATAGCTGAAAGAAATTTTACACTTCAAGAGAGAGAGAGAGAGAGAGAGAGGTGTAAGGCAAGAATAGAGTTATTCTTGTCAGAGAAATGCTACTTGTGACGTAGTCATCCACAATTGCAAATTCATTTCAGCTCAGCTGAAGATTGACATTGAGACAAGTGCAAATTCATTCAAGCTCAGCTGAAGATTGACATTAAAGTCCTCATACGGGTACGTGCATCCACCTTTTTTCCTTTTGGTGAAGATAATCCAAGAAGTATTATCCTCTTGAAGTTGTATCCTCATTATTTCATAGTAGAAGTTTACCTAGACTAGGTCTCGTGGTTTTTCCTTTCATATTGGAGGGTTTTCCACGTAAAATTCTGGTGTCACTTTCTTTGGTTATTTTTGGGTTTCCATTTTTTGCATTTAGTCAATTCTCATAATTTACACAGAGGCGGGAAAAGTGTGTTTTCCGAACAAGTGGTATCAGATCCCAGAGTTGGTGTACAAGGTTCAAATAACTTATCAGTGTGAGCAAGCAAGTCGGTGTGCTTATCCTTGTACACAAGTTGTTAGATTTTTGTCCTGTGTTAAATTATGGAGACCAGTACAAGTAGAATGATCAATCTCAATGGCTCCAACTGGATGATTTGGAAAGCCAAAATGGAAGACCTATTATTTTGTAAAGACTTGTACGCACCCATAGAGGGTGATGAAGTCAAGCCAGAAAATACAAAGGAAGATGAATGGAAGAAACTTGATCAAAAAGCTGTTGGGTTTATTCGGCAATGATTAGATGATAGCGTCTTCCATCATGTCTCAAATAAATCCTCGGCATACCCTTTATGGAAAAAATTAGAGGGGTTGTACGAGAGAAAGACTGTAGGAAATAAGGCTTTCTTGATGAGAAAGCTAATAAACCTAAAATACAAAGAAGGTAATTCTATATCAGAACATTTGAATGAAGTACAAAGCATTGTAAACCAACTCTCATCTACGAAGATGATTCTTGATGATGAACTACAAGCTTTGTTGCTTATGAGTTCCTTGCCAGAAAGTTGGGAGACACTAGTGGTTTCTCTCAGTAACTCTGCACCAGATGGGGTTGTTACTATGAATCAAGTAATAAGTAACTTGTTAAATGAAGAAACAAGAAGAAAATCCTTGGGTTCTTTACATTCAGAAGCACTTATCACATAAATATGGGAGGTCTGAAAGAAAAGAAAGAGGCAATCATTCCAATTCCAGGAGTAAGTCAAGGCCAAGAAAAGAGCTTGTATGTTTTCATTGTGGTAAGAAATGACACATGAAAAGAAATTGCAGAAAGCTCAAAAAAGAGAAATATAAAGAAAAAGTTAAGCAAGGAAATAATGTCACCGCTGCAGCAGTCGCAAAGGGTGACATCATTTACTTCTCAAGTGAGCAAGAATGTTTAAGTTTAATGTGTCAATATACTGACTGGGTAATTAATACAGGTGCATCATTTCATGCTACTCTTAGAAAAGATTTTTTTCACCTCTTATAATGCAGGAGATCATGGCATTGTAAAAATGGGAAACAACGGTGTTTCCAAAATTTTGGGTATAGGTGATGTTCACATCAAAACCAATGTTGGTTGCAAACTGGTTCTCAAGGATGTGTGTCATGTACCAGATCTCCGTCTAAACTGATCTTAACAGGGAAGTTGGATGATGGAGGCTATGACAATCACTTTAGTAAAGGACAATGGAAGCTTACCAAAGGATCACTTATAGTTGCAAAAGGGAACAAGTGTCGTACCCTCTACAAGATGAAGGCACAATCAT
>JAUPMG010197254.1:0-10076 GCA_031762675.1 Pachysandra terminalis
AGATATCACAAGAGCAAGAGTAATCTATTATTTGAACTTACAAAATCAAAGCACATAAAGTTATCTATAACTACATTTGCATGCATCCATAATCCATGTTTCTAGTGCAAGTGTGATCACGCAAGCAAGAGTAAGGTATTTTCATAGGATAAAACTAAATTCAACTCTAAATACCTATGTGTCTTAGAATCTTTTCCTAGTGAATTTAGACACAACCATTTATTCAAAAAGTGATTCCTTAAGTGATAATCTCAACAAAATTTTAAATTTTCAGATTTTTTCAAAATATAGCAAAGTATGCATAATAACAACTGTCTTTCTTTCTCAAACACCCCCAAACCAAAACTCTACATTGTCCCCAATGTAGAAAATAAAACAATGGAAGTTGAAAAGAAAGAACAGTACAACCTGATGGACACAACAAGGTCAGAATGGGAGGAAGCATGACGTCCAAGAAAGCCAGCCCTGGTGATGTCTCCTTCTTCTTTTTATTGCTGTACTAACTCAACAAGCTATCAAAGCAACTCATAAAAACAAGTAAAAATAAAACTAGCTATATCTTCGTTTCGTTGGGATCTACGATTGCATTTAGCATATGCAATAAACCTTTTAAACCCCTAGGCCGCCCTAGTGGACGAGTGAAGGCTTGTGAGGGTTTAACAGAATGTTACCCACAAATATGATAGAAAGTATGCTATTCCTAAGAGTGCAATGTCATGAAAACCAAATATAAAACTCATTGCACTTAAAGGAACATCATATATAAGCATGTAGCATCAAACAGTAACTGTGGATACTGTTTACAAGTCAAAACTGCATATCTGAGAAATTGAGCTCGATCGCACCTGGGTGCGCTCGATCGCAATCTTGCAAAGTTGTCTGTAAACAACATATAACAATAGTAATCTAAAAATAAAATAAACTAAACAAAATAAAAAATAAATCTTATAGAAAGATAAACTAAACAAAATAACAAAAAGAAATCCTATAACAAAAAGACATGAAAAATAACACCTGAAAGATACTCAAAATGGTGGAGGTGGAGGTGGATCAGGGCCTAGAAATCCCTACCTGGAAAACTGCTCCATCATTTGATGAGTCTGCCTCTGGAGATCCTGGGTGACCCGAACCTATCTCTGTAAGTCTGTCATATCAGCCCGGAGGTGGTCAACTGAATCCCGAAGATACATGTACTCCTGATAGGACATCTAGTAGGGTGGATCCTGGTCAACATGCATCTCAAGTGTAGTATAATCCATGTAATCTCCCTTAGGTAGGGTCTCCTATGCATCCTCAGGAACCTCAGATGGTCCTGTCTCCTCTAACAGAATCTCCTCTCCTAGTGGAACCCCGGATGGTCTAGCCTCCTCTCCCACCTCCTCTCGTGGCTCCTCTAGTGGGGCCTCCTCTCCTTCTGCCTCTACTCCAGCCTCGGCCTCCTCTGGTGCCTCCTCCTCCTCAGCATCCCTAGCAGCATAAGCTGCTATGAAATGAGGCAGATGCCTCATATGTGAAACACTAAGGTTCCACTGGGCTAATCCAAATGTCGGGTACTGGCTCAGAGAGAAGTCCCTAGCATTAAAAACTACCCCCTTCTAAAGCAGTAGCTCGGTAACTAAGATTGGGAATGGAAGTTTTATCAAGTCTACATGCTTCACTCCCCTAAAGACCAATTTATCTCAGATGGTCTGCATCTGCTCCCATATAAGTATTAGTACTGAGATCCAATAGCCACTATAAAAGGCATAGAGAGCATTAAGGAAACCCCCCTGCCTCTAGCTCTTATGGCCAACGGGGCACACATTTCTCTGGAACACTATATCAATGAACCAGAGATGAGGGGGCAACTAGGATCTAGCTGTGCAGTTGCGGTGCGGATCAGCATATCGCCCCACACATATCATCAACTACAGTCTGAACCTGAAGATCAGGTGGGAAAGGCGCAAAACGGGGAGTACCATCACGTCTAAGGGGGCTCACTAATGGACATCCTAAAACAACCGCTACGTCTTCATAAGATATGGTCATACTGACCCCATCCACAGAAGAAGAGAGGACACCATCATTGTTGTAGTGCATGTTTTGATAAAACAACCGCACATGACGGTGATGGGCCACTGGCCTAACGGGAGCGAATAAAGTGGATAACCCATGTCTCCTTAATGCCTTTACGGCCCACTTTGTATTGGGGTTATGCTTAATTTCCTCCTTAACCTCAAACTCAGTCTAAGGATTTAGTTCTTGGTGTCTCCAAGAACCTGTGAACTCACTACGAATAGATGCCATGGAGAATCTAAACAAAAATACGCAGGCTGGTCTAATCTGGGCAGGGATACTCTCGATCGTAAATGTGAGATCGATCGAGGCACAGGCTAAAAAAAAATGGAATGTTGCTAGAAAACCCTATCTAAATCAAGATCTAAGCCAAAGATATCCCTAAAAAGAGAGAATCTAATGCAAGGAGGAGAGAATGGGAGTACCTGGAAGAGAATGAGGGTTGTGTGCTCGAGCAGAATGAGAGAAATGGAAAGAAAACCTAAAAAGAAACCTATAAACTAACAGCGCACGTGAGTGTCTGTGAAATTGTGCTCGATCACACTGTAGACAAAATCCAGATTTTAATCATAATCTAATCCTAAACTAATTATATTCTAACTATGGTTGGGCTGCCTCCCAACAAGCGCTAAGTTTAACGTCTTCAGCCAGGCGGTATACTCACATATACTAAAATACCACACCTTCTTCTTCACAACCTCATTCAAAATTGGGTCCACCCTTCCGTGCATTACAATACTAGTGTTGGATTTATCTTTCAAGTTCTTAGCATGTAAGCACAGGAAGGGTTCAGATCCCTTAGAGTCAATTACCTTCCCATTCATGGCCATCTCATACCTACTAGACATTCCCAAATGTCTACTCTCAAAGCTATCGGCAATACTTGGTGGGGGAATGTCAAGTGGTTCTCTATAGACATAGTCGAGTGTAACCAAAGGTGGTTTAAACTCGATGGGAGGTGGTGACTCAACTGGATATCCAAGAGATTTGCTACGAAAGGCAAGCGGTGGTTCTACCTTAGGATTCCATAGAGGATCTAATGGAATGCACATGGATTCTAACAAAGAGTTCACCTCAATGGAGGACTCAATGTCGAATTCATGTGTTTTAAATTGAGAAAATATGTCCTCTAATGGATCCTTAGGTGGAATAAATGGGGATGCTTCCTTGAATATTTCAGCAATGGTATCGAGGGCAAAGCAATCACTATTACCTATATCAGACGGTTGGGGAAGTGAGAAGCACTCACATGCATCCGGGGAATGGGAGGTATTGAAAATATTCAATTTAACCCTAAGGTTTCCAAAAGATAACTCCATAACTCCTGACCTACAGTTTATACGAGCATTGGCTGTAGATAAGAAAGGACGCCCGAGAATGATGGGGATGTGCCTATCAGGATTCAAGACAGGTTCTGTATCAAGAATGATAAAGTCTACTGGAAAGTACAACTTATCCCCTCTTATGATAACATCCTCAACAATTCCTCGAGGTTGCTTGAGAGATCGATCAGCCAATTGCAATACAACTGTTGTAGGTTTCAGCTTCCCCAAACCAAGTTTCAAATACACCGAGTAAGGGAGCAAGTTCACACTTGATCCCAAGTCAAGGAGGGCTCTCTCAAATGGATGGTCTCCTATGAGACAAGTGATAGTAGGAGCACCGGGATCCTTAAAATTAGGAGCAATGTGATGCTGAATATTGGAGCTCACTTGCTCAGTGAGACGAACCTTTTTATGAGTGTTATTCCTTGTTCAACGCTTTTGAATGCATAGGTCCTTAAGAAACTTGGCATAGGAGGGAATCTTCTGGATAGCATCAAGGAGAGGAAGATTGATTTTAACTTGTTTAAAAGTATTTGTCATATCTTGAATCTTCTCTCCTTGTTTACCAAAATAGGAGGGCACTTTGAGCCGCTTAGGGAATAGAGCACGAGGCTCATATGGAGTCTCAATAGTGGGAGTGGCTGAAAAGGAACTTCATCACTCACTCCCTTGCCCTTTTCCTCATCTGAATTTTTAGGTGGCTCACTTTTCTCACTCGCCCTTTTAACAGAAGTGTCAACTAGTTCATCTCTATCCTCCCCCACTCTAGTATCTACTACCCTCCCACTTCTCAACGTGGTGATGGCATGGACTTGTTCATGTTGATGTTGGGAATTGCAGGAAGCATCCCCATCAACCATGAACTATCCCTTAGGTTTGGTCTTCGGTTGAATAGTTACCTTACCCTCCTCTCTCCTATTAATTGCATTAGCTATCTGACACATTTGGGTTTCTGGCTTTGCTATAGCTTGAGTGTGAGAATTCAGCAATTGAGAGTGATCTTTTAGCTTGCTAAGAGCAGCTAGAACCTTATCCTCAAATGCTGAATTCTTAGGAGGAGGGGGAGCTTATGGATATTATTGAGGAGGGGTTCGTTAATTAGAAGGTGGATTATAAGATTGGTTAATTGGTTGCGGATGAGCTTGATTATACCTTCCATAGGGTGGTGCTGAATTTTTCATGGCTGGAGCTTGCCATGAAAAATTCGGATGATTCTTCCATACCGGGTTGTAAGAATTTGAATATGGATCATTACCCGGTCTGGAGTAGGCTGCATTCACTTGCTCATAAGGCATAGCAGATAACTGTCCTGATGTAGGACAATTGCTTGATGTGAAGTACTAAAGCAAAGTGAACACGCCTCAATAGTGGTGGGCTTGGGAAGACTAGGGGTATTAGGAACAAAACCAGCCGCCATGAGTTGGTCTATTTTTCTTGATAAAGCATCCACCTTGGAATTCATATCCAAAGGATTGCCTACCTCGAAAAGACCTTCTGCCTTAGGGGCTTTAGGAGCATGTATCCTATGACTTGCTGAAGCATGTTGGGCTGAATTATCACAAAGATTCTCAAGGAGAACTCATGCTTCACTCTCACTTTTAAGCATGAAAGTGCCACCACATGAAGCATCTACCATGTGCCTATGTGGTTCAGTCAAACCATCATAGAAACATTGTACAAGGTGCCACTTTGGGATGGCATGGTGTGGGCACTTCCTAAGAAAGTCCTTAAGTCTCTCCCAAGTCTCATGAAACAATTCCCCTTCACTTTGGGAGAAGCTAGTGATAGCTCTCCGAATCTGGTTGGTCTTTCCTATGGGGAAAAACTTTTTAAGGAATTCATGTTTCAATTGAGCCCATGTAGTGAAAGTATTTGCCTCCAAGGAATTCAGCCATTACTTGGCTTTGTCCTTTAGTGAAAGGAGGGAAAGTCTCATCCTTAAAGCATCCTCGGAAAGATTCTGCAATTTTATGGTAAAGCAGATTTCAAGGAATTCATCGAGGTACTTATAAGGATCTTCATTATTAAGTCCATACAAGGATGGGAGCATTTGAATTATGCTGGACTTAATTTCATAGTGAGTTGCTGCAACTTGCGGCAACTGAATGAAATAAGGAGAGGTGTAAGTAGTAGGGATATAGTGATCCCTGAGCAATACGGGTCTCTCTTCTTCTGCTTGTTCCATGGTTACAGCTGTATGTTCTCTAACCAAGCTAGAGTCTCTCTGGGCCTTACGTTCTCTAAGAGTACATTCTAATTTTAGGTTGCAAGATAGAAGTGATAAGGCTAAGGATCGCCTACCGAACATATACCGGTAACGGAAATAACCCTAAAAAAAAAAAATAATAATAACTACTTGGCTGGTGGTGGCTGCTGTAAGAGTTTTTAGCAAATCTGCTATTTTTGAGAAATTGCGCTCGATCACAGTATTACACTTAATCGCAACCCGCTTGATCGCACTTCTATGCTCAATCGCAATCCGCTCGATTGCACTTTTTCAGACAGTACCTGAAACAGATAACACACAGCCGTAAAATAGAATAAAAAAATATAAAATAAAATCTAAAAATTCAAATAGACTTAACCTAACAAATTTTAGCAATCTAAACCGAAAACCAGTCCCCGGAAACAATGCCAAAAATTGATGTGTGAATTATAACCACTCGCAATAGGACGAATCCTTTGAAGATAAGGCTATTTTGAGGGTGTCGAACCTCAAGGACTGATGGGATTTAGACTGTTAAATTATCAGATTAATTCTAAATAAATTAATTACACAAAGCAAAGGAATCTTGTGATTTAATTCTAAAAACTAAATTAAACTAAATTAATGGGGTTTAAATCAATAAGAGAAAGAGTAGAGTATTGATGATTCCTCTAACCCTTTGAATATGTATCCCGACATTGACTCTCGGTCATTTAGACCACTTGCCCAGTACGCATCACTGTAGCCTCATAGCTGCAAATCTACTCCTTGGAAGCAATGCAAGTAATCTGCTATTCCATATAGGTAGCGAAGAATACATTTTACTGCCTTCCAATGAGTCTGTCCTGGGTTATTTTGAAAATGATTGACTAAACCCACCGTAAAACTAATATCAGGTTTGGTACACATCATAGCGTACATCAGACTACCTATAATACTAGCATAGGGAACACAAGCCATATGTTCCTTCTATTCCTCTATCTGTGGACAAAGGCCAAGATGTAATGAAGCACCCTTCTCAACAGGAGTGTCAATGGGTTTAGCATTGTGCATTCTAAAATGCTCAAGTACCTTCTTTATAAATGTCTCCTAGGACAAATAAAGAAGTCTCTTAGCATGATTCCTATGAATCTTAACACCAAGCATGTAATCTGCCTCACCCATATAATTCATCTCAAAACTGAAAGGAAAGATACTCTTTAGTAGTGATAAACATTTCCTTGTCATTCTCTACTATCAATATGTCGTCAACATACAATGACAAGATAAAAAAACTCCTACCATGGTATCTAATATACACACGATGGTCTTCCTCAATCATCATGAATCCAAACTCTATAATGGCTCTATAGAATCGAAGATACCACTATTTGGATGACTATATAAGGCCATATATGGATCGTTTGAGCCTTCAAACTCAACGCTCATGCCTTTGGTCATGAAACCCTCAGGTTTATCCATATAGATCTCCTCTTCCAGTGCTCCAATGAAAAACACAATTTTGACATTCATCTGATATAGCTCTAAATATAAGTGTGTGACAATAGATACAATGAGGCGGATGGAGGTAAATCTCACTACTGGTGAGAATGTCTCCTCATAGTCAACACCCTCTCTCTGGGTGTAACCCTTTACCATGATATGGGCCTTGTATCTCTCTACACTTCCATCTGCCTTACGATTGACTTTTAGAACCCACTTGTTTCCAATGGTCTTGCACCTAGGGGGAGGATTAACAAGTTCCCAAACTTGGTTCTTCTCCATAGAATTCATTTAAGCTTGCATAGCAGTCAATTCATCCACTTCTGTGAAGCAGGTGAATGATAACACCTTCTGGCATGTACCAGGCTCATCATCATCTAGCCTGACAATTATGAACAACTCACTCTCGATCGTAAAACGACGGCGAGGAATCTGTTCACGACTACTCCTACACATGTGATTGTTGGAATTCGTGTCCTCAGGGACACTCCCACTAGGCGACAATCCACTCCCACTATCCTTAACATCCTTAGAATCCGTAGGATTCTGCTAAAACCTATGCTCTCAATGGTGTTTGGATATGAGGTGATTATCCGCTGATCCCAACTCTGGCTTATTCATCTCGAAGAGCTCTAGATTCATCCCTGATCTATTCATTCTTAAATCATCCTCAATGAAATCCACATCACGTGAATCAATCTGTAATAGAATCTCGTCGGTCTGTTCACAGACAAAGACGTAGCCCTTAGAATTCTCTTAGTAGCTAGCAAAGATGCACTTAATGGCTCTCTTGTCTAGCTTTCCCGTCTAATGGGAAGGCACATGAACATGATATGCCGATCCCTATGGTTTCATGTGAGTTAGTTCAGGCACGGCCTATCCATAACGGGTATGGTGTGCAAGGATCTGGCTTCGTAGGGACACTGTTCATGATGTAGGATGCAGTCATAAGTGCATCTCCCCAAAGCTAATGGGTAGATTCGGATGCGCCATCATTGACCTTACTATGTCTATCAAGGTATGGTTCCTTTTCTCTGCAATACCATTCTACTAACGTGTGCCAGGTATCTTCAATTGCTTATGGATTCCTTTTTCTTCACATACCTTAGGAATAAACCCAATCAATACACGTGTCCTCTATCATACGAAGACACTTAATGTGTCGATCCAACTGGTTCTCGACTTCGGTCACGAAATGTCTAAAGAAATCTAATGCTTCTGACTAGTCGGAAATCAAGTACACATAATCGTATCGCGTGCAATCATCTATAAATGTGATAAAATAGGACTCTCTATGCCGGGTCCTAAAATTGAGTGGTCCAAAGATGTTAGACATGACTAACTCTAAAGGTACATGCTCTCTCACTACCTTATTGAATGGTTTCCCACATGATTTATCGGCCAAACATTGCTCATAAATGGGTAGCAGAACCTTGGCAAGCTATCCCAGTAAACCCACTCAAGCCAATCTGATCATCCTCTCGAGCTCTATGGGGCCTAGTCTAGCATGCAATCTCAATGAATCAGAAAAAATAACATCATCATTTGTAATAACCCAATTCGTTTAGGGAGTTTAGTATAATTAGTTAAAGGTTAAAGTGTAATTAGTTAGAAAAAAGGGACTAATTTGAAATTTTTAGTAAAAGCCAATTAGTTGGCTATGACCAATTGCGATTGGTGGGAGCACAATAGATTATCTAGAGTGCATCACACACAATCATAATCTCAAAGTTAAACCAATGGCTGAGATTTTACAGGAATAATTAAACTAGATTAAGGGTCAAGATTAAAAGACAAAAATGACTTAATTTAGATAAGGAAAGGAAAGATAATAGCCTAACCTAATTAGGATAGATAAGATAAAATCCTAATCTAAAAAGGATAGAAGGGAGCTAATGTTTGAGTTAGACTAGAACTACTAATTCCCAACCAATGGTGTAGATTGACTTAACAAAATCTAAGGGCTGGGATTAGAGACTTAATCCTAATTATACTTTAACTCTAAAACAATTAGGAAACATTTTAAAAATACTAGTTTGGTCATCCAAAGCATTAAACCAAATTTCTGGGTTGATAGCTGATAAGTGTGTAGAACTTATGCTTTTGAACCTATTACTGCTACTTGTTAGTCTTAGAGATATGTAATTTTGAATGAATTAATGCATATTCGCTGTTTTGCAGGTCTGGCAAATATAAGGAGAAAGTGGGCTTAATCCAGTCCATTAAAGCTTCAAGAGGATTAAGCTTCAAGGCGTGTAAGGGGAGGCGATCAAGTCCAATTCAAAAGCCCAATTACACCTTGAAGTCCATGAAGAAAACCCACGAAGGAAGCCCAAGTCAAAGCCCAAGCATCAAGTCCAGATTTAGCCCAGAAGGAAATCCAGAACAACACAGTCGATCGAACGAGTCTGGATCAATCGCATTACGATCGATCGCAGATATGCGATCGAGCACAAGTGCGGTGCGATCAAGCGCACGCGCACAACATCAATTGCGTGAATGATCAGGAGTTTCAGTCTGTGTGTGATTGTCTTCTATTTTCTTTTTGGATAATGATTAGATAGGAAATCATGTACTATAAGACTATTTTGTTGGGTCGTCTAGATCATTATGAACGACTTTAGAGTTGGAATTAAAGTGGGATTCATGTGTTCTTCGTGTTCTTCACACTGTTCTTCGCATTCTTCGTCGTTCTTTGTGATTTTTCGTGTTTCGTACTTGCTGGGGCGTATGCTGTGTGTGGGGACGATCTTTCACAACCTTGTTGAAGATCTGATGTCCATGAGTGGCTAAACTCCCTTGTGGAATATTGATGTAAACTTTAATCCTTTATTAATGTTTAATTTCATGTTATTTTTAGGTTTTTAATTCACGTTGCTGATTGCATAATTAAGAGGATTTATAGAAATCGGAATTAATGTTTAATAATCAAACCTAATAGAATAATCGGCCGTTAGTTTTGTTAGGATTGAACCCAAGTGTTCCTATTTTCTGTGATTATAGGAATG
>JAUPMG010197265.1:0-10076 GCA_031762675.1 Pachysandra terminalis
CAAATATAAATATATAGATATATACTCATGTATATTTATAAATTGAAATTTTTGTAGTCACACTTACCTAGATGTGATGAACTCATTATTCCGTCATCCGGTCCGACCCGGTTCTAATCCGACCCGACCTGAGGAACAAAAGAAAATTTTACATTTTTGCCCTTTTTCAGACACAGGGTATTACAGGTAGAGTTCCAAATCAAAGTGTGCAATGATAGCTAGAATGAGGCAAATTAAGGCAAATATCACTACTGGTGAGAACGTCTCATCATAGTCTATACCCTCTCTCTAGGTATAACCTTTTGCCACGAGACGGTCCTTGTATCTCTTTACACTTCCATATGCCTTGCGCTTGACCTTTAGAACCCACTTGTTTCCAATGGTATTGCATCTAGGGGGACGATCAATAAGTTCTCAGACTTGGTTCTTCTCCTTAGAAGCATTTCATCTTGCATTGCAATCATCCACGTCTGCGAAGCATGTGATGATAATGTCTCTTGGTATGAACCAGGCTCATCATCATCTACCATGGCAATCATGAATGACTCACCCTCAATCGTAAAACAACGATGAGGAATTTGTCCACGACTACTGCGCATGGGATTGTAGGAACCTGTGTCCTCTGGGAGACTCCCATTGGGTGGTAATCCACTCCCACTATTCACAATATCTGTAGGATCCTGCTGAGAATCGACGTTCTCATTGGGGTTTCGATATGGGGTAATCTCCGCTGATCCCAACTCTAGCTCATTCATCTCGAAGAGCTGCAAATTCATCCCTAATCTCTTCCTGTTTGGGATATCATCCTCGATGAAATCCACATCACATGACTCACTCTGTGTTGGACCTCCTTTGGTTTGTTTATGGATAAAGACGTATCCCTTCGAGTGCTCTGAGTATCTCACAAAGATGCACTCAATGGCTCTTTTGTCTAGATTCCCTCTCTGGTGGGAAGGCACACGAACATAACCTATCGACCCCCATGGCCTCATTTGGGTTAGGTCAAGCGCTCTACCTGTCCACAACCGGTACGGTGTGCTAGGAACTAACTTCGTAGGGATCGTATGAACTAACTTCGTAGGGACACGGTTTAAGATGCAAGCCGTAGCCATAAGTGAGTCTCCCTAAAAACTAATGGGTAGAGATGCATGCGGCATCATCGACCTCATCATGTCTAATAAGGTATGGTTCCTTCCCTCTACGACACCATTCTACTGAGGTATGCCTGGGATCATCAATTGCCAACAGATTCCCTTTTCTTCACATAACTCTAGAAACATATAGGATAAATACTCGCGTCCTCTATCGGTGCAGAGACACTTCATGTGTCGATCCAATTGGTTCTCAACTTCCACCACAAAGCATCTAAAACAATTTAATGCTTCTAACTTATAAGCAATCAAGTACATATAACCATATCACGTGTAATCATCAATGAATGTGATGAAATAGGAAAATTCGTGGTGGGTCTTAACATTAATAGGTCCACATATCTCATAATGGACTCACTCTAAAGGAACGTTTGCTCTCACGGCCTTACCAAATGGTTTCCTACACGACTTTCCAGCCAAATAAGGCTCACAAACGGGTAACTGAATCTTGGCAAGCGATCCTAGTAGACCTGTTTTAGCCTATCGGTTCATCCTCTCTAGCCCTATGTGGCCTAGTCTAGCATGCCATCTCAAAGAATTAGAAATAATAACACCATCATCATGGGAAGTCAAATTAGAAACCAAATTTTCCTCACTTGAATTATCAATATCAAGTTTAAATAGGCAATCAAAAATAAATCACTTACCATATAACACTGACTCTAAAGAAATGGAGATGCAGTCTCTACTGAAAATGATAGAAAAACCTAGTCTAAGTAACTCTACTACTGAGTCGAGAGTACAACAAATGATGGGTGCATAGAGTATGTCACGAAACATTAGTGCGCGGGTCTCTGATATCTTCATTAGGTACGTGCCAACTCCTAGCATATGCACACTGGTATTGTTCCTTATGTTTACTTTCCGGCTCCCTGTTGGTATCTGTCTGTAATCCATGAACTCATATCACTCTCTGGCTATGTGTCTGCTCGCTCTTCAAAATCTACAATCCAATCAAGACTATAATGAGAAAACAAGAAATCATTGCAAACCATGCAACAATAGCTAGAGGTTGGGTCAGTTCGTACCTACTTTTGCTCAGTGAAATCACGAGCGAAGTGTTCAAACTTATCACAGCTATAGCAGATCACCTTGGACATATCTTTCTTTCCACCTCGTTTCCTTCTAAGGCACTTGGTGCGTGTGCCTGCTTTTGGCGCCTTCTTAGTTGTTTCCCTTGTTGGGATGCCTTCCCTTTTCGATGTGACCAAATGGGTCTGGGGCATAGGCGATACTTTTGAGAGTGTATGTCTATGTTAGTTTTATGGAACTTAATATGGAGTTGCTTGCCCGTTACTTTGTGCTCATCGATCGGATGCTCGATGAACTGTATGATTAGCATCTGTGATAGAAAGTTCTGATGTATATGAGACAGAAGCACATTTAGTGTCCACTATGGACGAGTGGGAGATGTTGTATATTTATGTGGGTCGATCCGGTTGGCCCACTTGGATGGGCCGATCTAGACCCCCAATACATGGGACGTCAATACTAAACTAGAGTTATAGTGTGTGAGACTCCCTCGTATTAGTTAGAAGGTTGAGTCAAACTATTGAGTTGAGTCTTCTATAATTAGAAGACTCCTACCCCAAAAAAAGAGCTTCATACGTTTGATCCAAAAATCCTCTCTCTCTCTCTCTCTCTCTCTCTCTCTTCATCTCATATTCTTCCTTGAGATTTGTTTGCTTTTGGGTTCCATATGATAGACCAAGTCGTTTAAGTATGGCTCCTATTATGTGTGGTTCTAGTAATTGCACATACCGACGTGGGTCGACATTCGGCTTGATAGAGATCTTCTGCTGCAGATTCAGGTTTGGGTTCATGTGCACCGAACCCTTCTGATCCCTTTTCTGATCATCATCCCTTTGAATGTGAGAGGACTACCCCTATTTATAGATTTGGAGAGGAGAGTCTTTTCTTGAATTAGAGATAATTCCCAATTTAATTAGGGATTATCTACATGTGGGAGAGTAAAAGTTTACTTGTTCTCAATCACGTAAGGAGATTATTCAAGTCTACCACCTTCCTGATCGCTGCAAAGGAGATCAAGGAAGATCAATTCAACCCAAGTGCAAGCTGTTGCAGCCCTTGGATTGAAGACACTCTGAAGAGAAGAATTAGAGGATCTTTTCTTTCATACAAAGAAAATCCGAAGAGATTATGATCTCCCATATTTATATCAGTACAAATTGATTTCGTATCTACAGATCTTGTTCATTGACCTGAAGATTCAAGTTCTTTATTCTCTCAATAAGCTCAAAAGCCCAGAGATCCACATGAAGACAAAGCTTTGGGCCTATATCTTCTATAAGTCTACAAGCACGAAGATCAAGTCGAAGATTCAAAAAACCATCAAACCCAATGAAGAAAGATCAAAGAGAAGAAGCCCTAAGGCCCTAAATAAGTCCTTTCATTAGTATTCTTCTTAATGACGAAGCTTCCTTCAACATCTTTGCGACTCCATTGACCGAGCTCGATGTTGAATTTATCGGAGGTAACATAGGCTGCAGTAATCAAAGCCTCTTCGACAAAGGGATCAATTCTCCGAATAAGCACAAATAAATCGAATACCTCAGTGCTTTGTTGATCTAGATTCAGGAACTGAAGCGTTATCTTATGATGATAATTTTCTGTTTGGTTTTTTATCATGAAGACTATATGAATTATGGATTGGTTCTTCTTTAACTCTCCAGTTGATCGTGGAGACAAAACCAACTTAGATTCCAGCTACAAACACGCGCTTAGATATAAAACCGATCTTTTGGATTTTCTTCTTGTTCTTGATTTGGCTGATGCAAGAGAATTTTGGTGAAGTCGGTTCTTGTGTGTCAAAGCTTTCAGATCTTACTCCTAGATTTGGCTGGTTTCTCTTTCTCCATGTAACCTCAAATCAAAATAGAAAGAATAAGAGGGGAAATGAGAAAAATATGAGAAGGTGGGCGATGACTTCACCCACTATCTTTCTTTTTTTAATTGCATCTCATTTGCAATTTTCTTTTTTTTTTTTGACCATCTGCTTGGATCTTTGCCTTTTCTTTTTTATTTTGTAGGTTAACCACTTTATGGGCATTTATTTATTTTCCTCCATCAATCATGGTTATTTTTGAAGATTCTTCTTTCTCCCTCCATAAACAATGGTTATTTGTGAAGATTCTTCCAACTCCATATTTTCCTCCATCAACGATGGTTATTTGTGAAGATTCTTCTATCTCAATATTTTTCCCCATCAACAATGGTTATTTGTGAAGATGCTTCCATCTCAATATTTTTCCCCATCAACAATGGTTATCTGTGAAGATTCTACATCTCAATATTTTCTCCCATCAACAATGGTTATTTGTGAAAATTCTTCCATCTCAATATTTTTCCCCATCAACAATGGTTATTTTTGAAGAATCTTCCATCTCAAGACAAGGCATGTCCTTTCTTCTATCTCAAGACAAGACTTTATAAGGAGCGAAGCTTCTTCATATAAAGAAGGAAATGCTCTTCTTCAATCTCAAGGAAAAATATTATAAAGAGCGAAGTTTCTTCATGTAAGGAAGGAACGACTCTTCTTCCATCTCAAGGCAAATATTATAGAAGGCGAAGTTTCTTCATGTAAGGAAGGAACGACTCTTCTTCCATCTCAAGGAAAATATTATAGAAGGCGAAGCTTCATGTAAAGAAGGAACTACTATTCTTAAATCTTAAGGCAAGATTTTATAAGGGACCAAGCTTCTTTATGTAAAGAAGGAATGTCCCTTCTTCCATCGCAGGACACGATTATTTAATTATGATAGAGGACAAAGCTTCTTTGCGTATAGAAGGAACGTCCATATTTATTCATACTCTGGTGATCAGCATATTTTCTTGTCCCACTGGGCGTGTCAAATTTGTAATCACAAATTTTGTTTATTGAAAATCAACGAACAATATCTGTAGATACCATATCAATTTATGAAGATTTAAAAATGGAAGATCACAATCTCTAGGGCTTTTCTTTGTATAAAAGAAAATATCCTTTGATTCTTCTCTCTAGGGTCTCCAATCCAAGGGCTACGACAGCTTATTCTTAAGTTGATTTGATCTTCCCTGATCTCCTTTGCAACGATTAGGAAGGTGGTAGATGTCACGAATGAGATCATAGAGATTTGTTGTGAAGTCTTCGACTTTTATCTTCGTGCTTGTAAACTTATTAAATCTCTAGGCTTTTTAGCATATTCAAAGATTGGGAGCTTTATCTTCAGGCTTGAATGCAGCTTTAAAATGTCAAGTCTTCAGATCTTCAAGGTAGTAGACCAGCAGGGCTTCAGAGCTTCTTCTCCTTGATTTTTCTTCCTTGAGTTGGATCACTTTCCAGGCTCTAGGGGCAACACTTCTCCTTGGCTTGGCTTCTATCCCCTGCCCCCTCTTGGAATGAGGGAGGGCCACACTATTTATAGATGTAGATGTGATAGAGTTGTATTTGATCTCTAACACTTGAAGAGAATTTGAAGATAATTCCCTATTTAATAGAAATTATCCAGATTTGAAGATAATTCCTATGAGAATTATTAAGATTCAATTTAGATAATTCTCTATTTAATTTATAAGAATTATCTCTTAATGGGGTCCACCTTGTGAGATCATGCCATGTGGAATCTTTTGATCTCAAAATTTATGTTCCTACAAATGCCCCCTAGAGATTGGGAGCTTTATCTTCAAGCTTGAATGCAACTTTAGGACTTTAAGTCTTCAGATCTTCAAGGCAGTAGACCAGTAGGGCTTTAGAGCTTTTTCTCCGTGATCTTCCTTCATTGAATTTGATGATTTTCTGATCTTTGGCTTGATCTTCGTGGTTGTAGACTTATGAAAGATGTTGGGTCTCTGGGCTTTTGAGCTTATCAGAGAATAAAGAACTTGAATCTTCAGGCTTGAATGCTGTATTTTGGGGTTTCAAGTCTGCAGATCTTCAAGTCTTTACGACTTCAAATCTTAAGGTGTTAGAGCAGCAAAGCTTCAATATTTCTTCTTGAAATAATGCAAACAAAATAATAGCGTTAAATTGTAAATAATAGAAAAATAGGGGTTAATTTAAAATTTTAGAAACAACTGTATTGTTTGACTTTTGACCAATTGTGATTAGTGGGTTGTACAATTAGTAAATTAAGCTACATCACACGTACACAATCATAACTTCTAAAGTTAAACATGTGGCTATGATCTTGTAGAAGGTTTCAATCTCCAACCAATGGTTGAAATTTAAAAACTTAGAATTAGTAAGTACTCTCTACAAACAAAGTTAGTAATAAAACTAAGAATCTAAAACAGAAATAGAAATAAAACCAACTTAGAAAGAAACCAATATTGGCTGGGAAGTTAATCTAAAGGCTGAGATTCAAACTAACTAATCAATGGCTAAGATTAAGAGTTCATTGTTACTAATCCTAGAGTTCCTAAGTGCCTATATAAACACAAGGCTTTGTGAAGGTTAATTCATCACTTGGAGAATAAGAAGAAGAATAGCAAGAAGTGTAATTCTCTACACCAACCTTCAAATCAAGGTAAGTATTCAAGGACAACTTTGTTTATGATTTTAATAGGTATTCAAGATTACTTTCTTTGAGTATGAAGTATGTTCTTAGTTTTCAAAACCAATTTTTGAGTTTTAACGGTAGGATGTGGTAAGTTTAATTTAAGTTAATATTTGTGAAGTTTATTTATTGGGTTTTGTACGGAATCCAAAATTATGGGAGGGGGGGGGGGGTTAATTAACCTCTATTTAAATTTGAAGAGGATGGAAAAACAGGCAAAACTTCCCAAACCGCAACATTCGACGATCTCTTCGGTGTGCCGAACCAACCCAGAAAGCCCTCGGCGACCACTCGGCTCGCTGAAGGTACACTGAGCTCCAAAGTAGGGAATTCAAGCCCCAGGTTTTGTCATGAAGCCCACTCGACGCACCGAACAGCATGCCAAGCGTCACAGAGAGTTTTTAAGGCCTCTGGATATGTCACCGAAACCCCAACTCGGCGCACCGAGACCACGCTGAGCCTGACAATTTGACAAAAACCCTATAAACCCAAAAACCCAACAAGTGGATTTGGCGAACTCCTCGGCTCGCCGAGAATTGCAAATCTAGCCTGTTTGATCTAAATTTTTACATACTAACCTATTTTGATCTCATTAGACTGATTATGATGTTACTTTTGCTCAAATATGATTATTTCTTATACTTACTTTTTTATGGACCTATTGGTTATGTTCGATGAACATATGATATTTTGATATACTTCATATTGCTTGTTTATTCATTAATTATCCAGCATGTTAATTAGTTATATTGCACATTGTACACATGAATTGAATGCTTAGTTAATGAACACTTTCTCACTTGCACAACATTATGCTTCATGACCATTGATTTGGTCTAAAAGGCATACCCATTGCATATGAATCCATACTTTTGGATTTTAAGGTGATTAAGAGATTATTATAATTTGGAAATCATAATATGTAAGGAGACATGTATTTCTGGAGTTGAGAAACTAGCTATCCCAATATACCTATTTTGGTCTTATGAACTAGTAAGGAGTGATTCCTGTTGTTTATTAATATGTATGATTCCCTAAGGATAGTTCACATTTGTGAAACCTTGGATTATTTGCCCTTGATAAAAAACAAGTGGGAGAATTGTACCCTCTAGGTCGAAGCCCCTTAAAACTATGATGCGCACATAGAATATCTTATCTTTGAGAATGACCTTATATGAGGGGGATGGTTCGAAAGACATCTTGCTCAAGGAAGGATCGGTCTTGTGGGAACTTATGTTATCAATATTTGTAACGGTTTGCATTGCATTTTAGATTTGTTTACTAGATCACACTTGGTGATTGTACATGATAGGTGCACAACATGCATTCTTTAAAGCTTGACCCGTGCATATTCAGCATATGATACACTTGCATATTCACTGATATCAAATTGCTCATTTACAAGATCAGCACGTATTGCTTGTTATTGTTTATATGGATTACCATTGAAGAGTGACATTGTCCCGACTTCAATCATAAATTATGTTAGACTTGTTTACTTTCTGGCTATGTGTAGTTTATGCTTTCAAGCAACCATATTTTCAAGAACTTTAGAGGAGGATGACTTGGACTACAGAGACCAAGCCATATAACCATGTTTTGATGAGGCTACTGATTTTATCGAAGAATTAATTAGAGCTTATATTAGGGATTTTACCAGATTTTGTTGGCTTGCATGCCAAGGTTTATTATTGGCCATTGTTAGGCTATATCTTAATTAGGAGTTTGATTAAACATGAAACTAGAGGATTTTGTTTTATTTTTCGTTGCAGTATTATGTTTTGAATTTTGGATGTAATAGTTATATTTTTGACTTATTTCAATATTATATAATATCTCAGTTTTATTTTCACTATGTGGCAATGTATTGACTACCATTCCCTTGTGATATGGGGTGAGAGTCATGTTTCAAACTTCTTAGGGACTCCCTTGAGATGTCTTAAGTTTGGAATGTGACACTTTTCCTTCTGGTCCCTTTTCTGATCATCATCCGTTTGAATGGAAGAGGACTACCCCTATTTATACATTTGGAGAGGAGAATCTTTTTTTGAATTAGAGATAATTCCCAATTTAAATAGAGATTATCTACATGTGGGAGGGTAGAAGTCTACTTGTTCCCAACCACTTTAACAAATTATCCAATATAAGATAATTTTTATTTAAAAATTATCTAAATTTTGATGGGACAACTTTCAAATAATTCCTGTATTTTAGGATAATTCATATTTAATGAGAAATATTATACTTTCATGTGAGTCCCATTTGAACTAATCAAAGATTTAATTTGAGAGAATCTTATTTTAGTGGTCCCATCTTGTGAGATCATGTCATATGGCATAATTTGATCTAAAAAATTTCGCTGTCTACAATTCTCTCCCATATCACACACAACAGTACCCAAACACTCCTTCCCATTCTATTCTTCAACTACTTTCTCCATTTCTGTAATTTTTACTCGACAAAGCATTGATATAGCTCTTGCTCTACATAAGTGCAGAAGGTTTGAGCATAGAATGATAGTACTGTGGGAGTGACACGTCTAGTTATCGTGCGTGGATGCCCACTACAATCTTCCTCTAAGAACGTGAATCATGCACATTAAAGAAAGCCACATTATTTGTGCCTCATCCAATCACCACCGCTTTCTTCTACAATTTTTTCTCAACAGTGGACTTGCGATTAACAGGTACTATTGTTTCAGTTTATTTTAAGATGCATGAACAACAAAATATACACATGTCCAAAATATGTTCATACTAAGATAGAGCTGAACAAGGCTTATAAAAACACAATAATTAAGTGGACTCATGCTTTCCAAGTTGGGAGTAATCCCACCCCACAACTGTCTTTAATATAATAAACACCCCCTCCTTGCCATTGCTAATGTCGGCCACACGGTCCACACCTCATGTATTGCTGTTCTTATAAATATAAATCATTGCTATTATAAATATAAATATAATAATAATAATATATAATATATTACTTATTAATCATAACATTTTACTACTCTCGTGACGGTTTTGTTTTCTAAAATTTATTATATATAGTAAAATCGGTTAAACCAATAGTTGAGCCAGAGAATCGGTATTTATTTTCTTTTTTCGGTTTTATGGTCGATCCGGTTTTGAGAATATTTAATTTGTGTCAACTATTGGTGCAATTTGAGTCGGTTAAACCCAAAATTGAACCGAGCCAAACCGATTTTGATTTGTTTGGTTTGGGTTTCTAGATATTTGGTTTTGAAATTATAAAACCGAAGTTGATCGCTTTGGTTTTGGGTTAAAGTTTCGGTTAAAGTAAACGGAACTAAAACCGAACTTTAATGTACAGTTCTAAACCAAACCGATTTAGACCACATATATATCTA
>JAUPMG010197276.1:0-23683 GCA_031762675.1 Pachysandra terminalis
GGAAGCTTCTATTAATGCTTTAAATCTTAACCATTGATTGGGATGTCTTATGTACTGCAAGATCTAAACCATTCATTATAACTTAAAGAGTTTTGATTGTGTGTGAAGCACTTAGCTCCCTACAGTTCAGCCCACCAATCACAAACAGTATAAGTCAAATAAAAGGCTACTTACTAAAATTTCAAATTAACCCCAAATTTTATAGTAATTACACTTAAGTCCTAATTTGGTTTGGGTTATTACATGATGCCTACCGACGGAACCTTCTTGTGTATTTTCATCCCCTGTTGGCAGGCTGGTCAGTGTACCGGTGCCTGTTGACGGGTCACGGAATAGAAACCCAGATTCGTCCCGAATACCCCGAACTTGAAAACCTTCGATCCGAAATCATTTAGAAACAAATATAAACACTTTTAATCAATACTAAATCAATTGAAAACACAATAAATCATCATGTAACACAAATCAAAGGATTAAATCATGCATTTATCATCACACACGCATGGTGTAAATCCAAACCCCGAATCAGAAAATAACTACGATACTCCATGTGGATCATACAGAAAATGAGACTTGCATATTGGTTGTTCAAATTTCCGGTTGGTATGTTCTCCTTCTTCCTTTAGCCTCTTCTCTCTTTCCCACTCCTTCACCTTGTTCCAGTACACTTTCCTTCTCTCTCTTTCTTTGCTTCTATCTTTCTCTACACTCCTATTCTCCAGATCTAGCTGCAGCCTCCTCTCTTTCTCTTTTTCTCTTCTCCCAAAACCCAAAACCCAAAACCCTAATCCTCCTCTTCCCAAAAATACTATTCACGCACCCCCCCTTTTTCCTCTTATATCTAACCTCCCTTTTTCACTTAATTCACTTCCTAAATCCCTCCTAACTTCCTACATACATACCTAAATTGATAAGGTAAGCTTCCTCGCTAAGAATCCTCCCAAAATAAAACTCTTACTAATTATAAACTCTCTCTCTCTCTCTCTCTCTCTCTCTCTCTCTCTCTTTTAATTCAAATTTATTGCAACTTACTAAACTAACATTGTACTTAGTTATTGGGCCACACGTCCAGATCTGAACCAAGCCCAGAAACACAGTCCTAAGCCCAACTAAATAAACTTAATTACATTATACCACCACACGTTCTAGTAATTACAGTTTGACCCCATTTCAATAATATAACTCTTAATCCATATTATTGTCACTATTAGTCCATTAATTAAAAGCATAATACCATCAAATTATGTTTGGATTTCATTCATTCTTATTTAATTAATCTCAAATTAATTATTATATTTATTTCCGGGTTAACGTCACTACAATCCTTGTACATCAGCCTTTCATCGAAGATAACATCTCGGCTTCTGATCACCTTCCTGTTCTGGTCATCCAAAACCGGTACCCATATTCATCTCCACCGTATCTAATGAAAGTACACTTCAGTGACTTGGGAACAAGCTTACCCATGGCATGGTCACTGATATGCACATAAGAGACACAACCGAAAACATTCAAATGGGAAAGATTTACCTCCTTGCTGCTCCATACTTCCTCTGGTAACATGTGATTTAATGGTACTGATGGTCCTCAGTTGATTAGGTAGGATGCTGTGTTGATTGCCTCTGCTCAGAACTACTCCTGCCTGGATACGCATGCTTCTGGCTCTCTTAATCAATGTCCGGTTCATTTGTTCTGCCACTCCATTCTACTGTGCAGTTCTTAGCAACGACTTCTCCAATCGGACTCCATTCTTGTAATAGAATGTAGTGACCCGGATCTGAAAAATAAAATATAATCATTGATGTTTGAGTAAATGATAAAGTTAGAAAATGAATCGGTAATTTTTTTTTGAATTTAATAATGAAGTTTCCTAAGTTAAATAGAGCATTGGGACTGATTAGTAACATGGTATATGAGTTGGGGATTGATTTATAATTAATGGTTAGCTTGTGGGAGTGCACTATAATTAATTAAGTTGGACTTGGCTAGAATTATTATTAGTCGTTTGGAGCTTGGATTATATAGTAATACTAGTTTAGTAATTTAATTAATAGTGTATTGGGTTGGAACTAATGGGCTAGAGCTAATGGGCTGAATTAGGATTAATTGTTTGGACCTAAATAGAAAATGATTATGGTTTGGTAATTTGATTAGGATTTGAATTGTTCTAGAAGGGAATTGGAGATAAGTTTCTAATTAGAGTTGGATTGGGATTGGTTAGATTAGGATTAGCGGTTTCTAACTAGCTAGGGAGTTGAAGGATCTAAAGGGATTAGTTTCTAACTGAATTGAGATTGGGGAGATGGTTTGTATGTTGGAATTAGAAGGAGAGAATAAAGAGAAGGATTTGAAGCTATAAGAAGAAGGCTCTAGGAGGGGATCGAATACAGCAAAAAGAGAAGATAGAGAGTTAGAGTTTTTGGAGAGAAAAGAATAGAAATAGATCTGAGAAAGAAAGAGAGAGTGAAGGCTGTGGCTGGATCCAGAGTTTGAGGAAGAAGAAGAAGAGGCAATTAAGGAAGAACACGTAGAATCGAACATCGGATCTAGCGTAGAATGTAAGTTGCATTTCCTGTATAGTTCACTTGGGAATTCATAGTCAATTATATGTTTTGCATGCTTTCTATGAATTTCATGAGTTTGATTTGATTGTAGTATGATTTTCGTGTTAATAGATATGTTTGATCATGCTAATTAGATTCATTATGTTAATTATAGGTATTTGAATCATGCTAGGTAGATCTAGTGTGTTAATAGGTGTTTGAATCATGTTAGATAGATCTAGTATGTTGCTAGGATTAATTTCCAGATTTGTATGGGCATATATAACTTGATCCACGTTAGATTTGATTATGATGCCAATCAGTTGTTTGGATATGATTTGCTTAGTATATAATTGTTATCTTGAGGCATAATGACTTGTGGGACTTTTATAAATTGAATTGGATACCAAAGAACTAGGGTTCACGAATCCAGAATACCCAAACATAGATGGTCCCGTCAATCGATACCCACCGGTACACCGGTGACCTTACCGAAAGGGACCATTTTTTTAGTTAAAATAGGGCCATCGGCACCCACCAATACTCCGGTGAGGGTACCGATGAACCCCTAGTTCTGTTTTCTATGGACAGAGCTTTGGAGATTGAACCTAATGACTTAGGGACTTGACCATTGGACTTGGGGTTGTAACCCCACACCTAATATGATGATTGTAACTTGAATATGGACCATGAATGATGTTATTGGACCTTGTTAAGATTGACTGTGTTATGAATGATACGTTGTGATTGATTTAGTAGGATGGTTATGATAGTGAGAGATTGTGCATATGTGATATGATTGTCAAAGATTGTACATTGTAATAGGATTATGATTGGTTATGCATGTAGACTTTGGAAAGGATTCCTGTGATGGTATCCTAAGGATTATCCGTGTATTTGGCACACAGATAGCTTTCGAAGGGTAATATCACCAGGTATCGTATTGTTTGATATATGATTGAACTGATTGAACTTGTATGATATGTAGTACATGAATAATTGTGATTGATTGTGCATGTATGTTGGAAAGGATTCCAATGATGGCTTCCTAATGATTATTCGTGTGTATGGGCGCACAAATAGTTTTCGAAGGGTGTTTTCCGAAGGATATTATCACCGGTAATCCTATTGGTTTGTTTTGTAGCTTGTCTGAGAAACCAGGCAGCTATACGGATTGGATTGTAGATTTGTTGTTGTGGGTAAAAGTCCTCTTTGAGGGCCTCCCTGGGTTAGAATCCCTAAATGCTTGTGGGAGTCTTCGTTGAAGGCCTCCTTGGGTGTTAATCTCTAAATGCTTGTAAATAGTTACGGGAATTGAGCCCGGGTAGGTTGAAAGTCCTACGGAACCACCCTGTACAAGTGGGATGTTGAATTGTATTGACCGTAGTGGTCGTGGATCGAGGTGTTGATGGAACTTTTAAGTGGAACTGGCTGATCACCGAGAAGTGGACTTTTGCATTCATATCATGTGCATTGCATTCTTGTGTATTGCATTCATTCATTCATGTTGATTATTGACTTGTTGACGTTGTATGGTTATTAACTTATTTCTGTTGTGGAGTTATGGTTATTGACCTATTGATATTGTTGGCATTGCATGGATATTGATTTGTGGATATTGTGGATGTTATGGATAGTAACTTGTTAATATTGTTGGCATTGTATTATGGACTTGTTGATATTATGGTTATGGACGTATTGTTATTATTGACTTGTTGATAGGGTGAAGTGTATGGTTATGGAGTGGTTGGTATTGTGGAGTGTATGATATGTTGACATTGTGGAAGTCATAAGGATTGTTGTTTGCTGATATTCAAATATATGATTATGTTAATGCTATGGTTATGAATTGATATGATATAGTAGTTATGCTAGTATATGGTAATGATGCTAGGAGTTGACATGATAGTGTGCAGTATGTATATATTGTCTTTATTCCATGCTATTCCATGACACTAATATGTTATGATGTGATAGAATGTGATTGTATAATCTCCATGATGATTGCTATGATATGTTGTGTTTGCATAAACTAACGTTAACCCATGACGATGGTGTCGGGATTGTTTCTTACTGGGCATTCCAAGTTCACGCAACCCTTCATGTTGCAGGTTTAGGTGGATGATGGTTGGCGTGGATTGGTGTTGTTTGCTAGTGATTGCTGCTTTTGATTTATAGATTAGAATTGATGTAATAGGGATAGATTTAAGATAGTTATTTTGTTGGATTTGTAGGCTCTTATGAAGCCATAGTTTGAACTTGCATATAATGTATTGCTTTCGCATTCTGATTTTGTCTTACATGAGTAGCATCTACTCTTGTATTGCTGGTATTGTTGTTGTGTTCCACGTTCCTTAGTAGGAACCCGAAGGTCCCGTCTTGAAATCCGTGCCAACCGCATAGGGATTCATGCCACTAGATCTGGGGCGAGACACAGAATTTCTTGAACCAAGTGTCTTTATACTCACCACCATTATCGGATCTCAACTTCTTTATTTTCAAGCCTGCCTCATTCTTTATCATGTCTTTCCACTTATTGAACGTCTCGTACACCTCGAATTTCTGTCCCATTCTGTACACCCACACCTTTCTAGAGTGGTCATCAATAAAAGTCACGAAATAAGACTTACTGTCAATGGATGAGACTATAGCTGGCCTCTAGACATCAGTGTGAACAAGCTCAAGCTTCTCTTGCTTTCTTGGTTTGCCGTCTTTCTTGAAATTTACCCTTTTCTGCTTCCCAAAGAGGCAACTTTTGCACAAATCCACATCAATTGACTGAAGCCCTGGTAGTTTTCCTATGGATTACATAACCTTAAGTCATTTCTCACTGATATGTTCAAGCCTCTGGTGCCATAAGTTCGGATCCTCCTTGCAATCTGCAACTACAATTGACCCATGTGCATTAATCTTTGTGTAGAAAGTACCACTCATCTTTCCACGTGCAGTGATCATTATGCCTTTGAAAACCTTTCGACTGTCGCCATTGAAGGTTGTGACATAGCCTCCATTTTTCAACTGCCTCATTGAGATCAGATTCATCCTCAAATCCGGGATGTGTCTCACATCCTTCAATTTTCATACTGACCCATTCAAATTCATCTACACATCGCATTTGCCAACCACATCGCATGGTTGATCATCACCAAAATAAACCTTCCCTGGGTTATCCGGTACGTAGCTCACAAAAAATTATTTGCTTGAGGTATCATGAAAGGATGCTCCGAAATCTAGCACCCAAGAGTCCGCCTTGCTCTCCAAAGAGCATATCAAAGCATCAGCTAAATCTTCGGAAACGACATTCGGCTATGGCATGGTTACTGTTTCCTTCTCTCTCTTTGGAGCTTTGCACTGATTTTTAAAGTGTCATTTCTTACCACAGTTCCAACATTCAATGTTCCTGGATCGAGACTTTGATCTATGATTGTTAGACTTAGACCTTTCCCGATTTGAACCCTTCTTGGAGTTTCTGCCTCTACTCTCCATATTCAATACAGATCGTGAAGTGGAAGTTTGATCTGATTACCTCTGGATATCTTCAATCATGATCATACTGATCATATCGTCAAACTTCAATACTGTCTTCCTAGCAGAGCTAATGTTACCAGTAACCATGCCATTCTAGCTCTCAGGCAACTGACTAAGAATCAACAATGCTCGAATCTCATCCTTGAATTCGATATCAACTGTTGTTAAGTGGTCGACAATTTCATTGAAATTATTTAGATGTTCTCTGAAATTCGCACATTTGTCCATCTTCGGATTAAACGACTTCTTTATCAAGTGCACATTGTTTGTTGCAGATGGCTGCTCATATATCTCAGAGAGAACTGACATAAAAGAGGTCGTAGTCTTCTCAGCCTTAACATTAGAGGCAATAGACTTCGATAGTGTCAGCCTTTTGGTGTCGAGTGCTTTTCTGTCAAGCACATCCTATTCTTCCTTCTTCATATTTGAAGGCATCGCACCCAATGGTAGGTACAAATCCTTCATGTAAAGGTAATCCTCTATTTGCATCTTCCCTTACCCGAAGTTTGAGCCGTCAAACTTCTCTGTTCCTTTACTTGATTCATTCTCTGAAGTCATCGCTCCCACTTGAACCAACTCCGACAAAAAACTTTTACAGGAATTTCGTCAAACACCTTCTATGCTAATAGATGAAAGACTTCCACAGAAACTTTTGTCAAACACCTCATATGTCAATGGTCACAAAACCAAAGATCTGATACCACTTATTGGGATTAAATCAACCCAACACACGTAGATCAATCTAAAAAACTCTCGTCAAGAGTTTCCAGATCTAGGATTCGATGGATCAAGAGAACAAGTAAAGAAAATAAATATGGAAGATAGAAAAATAAGAAAATAAGAACACATAGATTTACATGATTCGACGATCTTGCCTACATCCACGGAGCGCACCAAAAATCCACTATAATCTCCTTGTAGTTTTTACAATCTCTAAGAAACCTTTTGAAAAAAATAAAAATTCTCTCTTAGTAATTTTTCTCTCGCTCTCGCTCTCGCTCTTGCACTACCTCGCACTAATCACAAAGTGAAAAAGGCAAGTATAAAAGAGACTCGACATAGGTCGATTTTAACTTAACCCGCAATGGACTAGTCAACTAGGCCCTCCGGAAAGTCTCCACAATACCCAACAGTGGGTTGTGTGACTGTACTTGTACAATCACTCTGGAACACTGTTTAAAAACTCGTGAGTAACTTGGAAAACTAGGCCGAGTTACTCAGATCGGTAGGTTGGTTGGTAAACTTCCCCTAAACACTAGGGAGAGGTTAACTTGGTCACCAGAAAACTCGACCAAGTTTTCCGAGTTACTCAGCTGAATTAATCATAAACCCGTCCGATTAACAGGGTTTTAAACAATAATACCCTTTTTTAATTAATCCCTAATTGCACAACTTACTAAAAAACCCAACTTACTAAAAATGACTTCACATTCTTAATTAATATTACATTGAATATAGCAAGTTACCAACAACCAATAAAGATTTCTAAATAAATAAAAAATAACCGAAATCTCGTTGGATTGTTTTGAGAAAGAGTGTTTGCTTGAAGCTTCTAACTTCAAAGACTTCAAAAGATTTGAAACTCTTCAAAGAGTTTAATAGATTTGAAACTCTTCAATGTTCAAAGATTTCACCAGATTTCAAAGCTCACGGTAAGTTTATTTTTTTTCAATCAATTATTTAACAAAGACTTTTTTATTACATTTTTTTTTTTTTTTTCTGTTTTCACTTTTCATCGATTCACAACTTTACAAGGTGTTTGACTTTTTTTAAACAACAAGTATAGGAATGTTATTTTAACTTCTTTTTTTTCACCTTTTAACTTCACACTTTCACAGCACCACAAATTTTTTTTTTCTGTTTTCTTTTCAATTTGGTATTAAAGACTTTTGTTTCAACTTTTTTTTTCTTTCACTTTTCAACGATTAGTAGTAGTTTTTTTTATTTTTTTTTATTTCAAGTAATTCTTTTTTCTTTTCAATATATTATTATATTATAGCCTTTTATTTTTTCTGTTTTTAACAGTTACTACTTTATTTCAACTATTTATTTTTTTATTTTTTCTGTTTTCAACGATTATTACTGTTTTTCTTTTAACTATTTATTTTATTTTATTTTTGTAAATGTAAATTTTATGGCTTAGTCTTAAGTCATAAAATATTGTTATTATTAGTCATAATAGATTATTCATAAATTATTTAAATATACTACTTTTCTATATTTTCTCAATTTTTTTTAATTTTTATTTTATTTTTATATACTTTTAATAGACTTTTCTGTATTTTATATGACTGTTCTCATATTTTGATTTTTATTATATTTTTAATATATTAATTTATTTTTGTAGTGACCCGCAGGTAACTAGGACCGACCGAGTTACCAAGTTACACAGGTAGACTTCCGAGTTACTTAGCCCTATCCGAGTTTTAAACACTGCCCTGGAATGAGAAGTGGTCCTCTTTGATTTTCAGATCAGAATTCCAGAAGCTCAACTCATCCCTTTGAATCAAAGAAATGGTGGACTCAAGCAGTACTGTTCAGCAAGTTCATATACCTGTTGATTACGATCGAGTAGGAGAGCTAAAGGCCTTCGACGATTCCAAAGCCGGCGTTAAAGGACTAGTGGACGCCGGTGTGTTAAAGATCCCTCGGTTCTTCATCCACCCACCACAAAGCCTTCATCAGAATTTGAATCCCAATAGAACCCACTTTGAGATTCCAATTATAGACCTCGTAGGTGTCCACAAAGATGCGATTCGACGTGAAGAGATCATCGACCAAATTCGAGATGCATCGTCCAAGTGGGGTTTCTTTCAGGTGGTTAGTCATGGGATCCCTGTAACTGTTTTGGACGAGATGATTGCTGGGGTTCGTAGGTTCAACGAGCAATATATCGAGGTGAAGAAACAATACTATACACGTGATTACAAAAGAAAGTTTGTATATAACAGCAACTTCGATCTCTATCAGTCACCAGCAGCGAACTGGAGGGATTCCTTCTATTGCAAAATGGCTCCTGATCCTCTCAGCCCTGAAGAAACTGCCTGTGACATGCAGGTATGTGATGAGTCCACCATTAGAACTATAAACATCAACAACTTAACTCCTTTTTAAGTTTCTTTTTTGTTCTTGTTGAACTAATTGTAGGTACATAATGATGGAGTACTCGAAACAAGTTTCAAGATTGGGGGTAACTTTATTCGAGTTGGTGTCGGAGGCTCTTGGGCTCAACCCTGACCACCTGAAGCAGATGGGTTGCGCCGAAGGGTATGTCATGTTTTGCAATTACTACCCAGCCTGTCCTGAACCAGAACTGACCTTGGGCGCTACCAAGCATGCCGACAGTGGTTTCCTCACTGTACTTCTTCAAGACCAAATCGGTGGCCTTCAAGTTCTTATTCACGAGGACCAATGGGTTGATGTTCCTTGGGTGCCAGGAGCTCTGGCTGTAAACATAGGAGATCTTTTACAGGCAAGTCTCTATTATATCTATCCTGTTTTCTTCATCTCTCTCTCTCATGTTCTTAATTGGAAAGAACAGTTAAGTTTGTTCAACAAATCTTCCTGAAATCTTGATCCATGGAGAATCATGAAATGTTATTAAATATTGATTTATATAAATTGATATTATGTATTGTTGCGAAGCAGCTTATCTCTAACGACAGGTTTAAGAGCATTGAACACAGAGTACTGGCAAATCGGTTAGGCCCAAGAGTATCGGTGGCATGCTTTTTCACGACCCATTTGCAGCCATCCACAAAGATGTATGGACCCATCAAAGAGTTGTTATCAGAACATAATCCGGCCATCTATAGGGAAACCACAACGCAAGAGTATACTGAATACTTCCGTTCAAAAGGACTTGATGGGAGCTCTGCATTGGATCACTTCAAGCTGTGAACTCCGTCAAGGAATAGCCATTCTGTGCACAACTTGATAATAACCTTATCAAGGAGCTGTTTTCAGATTATAATTCCCTAACAATAAAGAAAGCACACTGGTAAGAGACTGCTTTCCCTGCTTCAATTTCTAAAAGTAAAGTCCTTTCTTTATCAGCTTTTCCATGTAAAACTCTTGTATTCTTTACCTACTGTAGGTGTTGATCTATAATTATAATGAAGCTCTTTTACTTGAATCAAAAATCTGAGATGGAACAAGCTATTGTAATCTGGTTGCTCAATGAAAACAGCACCCTTAGTCCTCTACTTGCCTCCATTAAATTTTGTCAAGAGTAAAGAAGAGAAGAAAAAACAAGTGAGCTAATGAACAGATAGTCTCAGCCGGCCCTAAAGTCATAATCATGGCCGAAGACTTCACAAGTAGACTTGGTCCAAGTATTGTGTGGCCGTTAGTCCTGGTTAAAAAACATTGGAGATCTTTTACAAGCAAGTCTCCGTCACATCTATCTTCTTATTATTTGGGGTTAATTTACTTACACCACCTCACGTTTCTATCCTGTGGTCTCTGAAATGCCGCTTATAATCTCTGAGGTTTTGTACTGTATTGCAAAGACACTCATTCTATTAATTTTTTTATTTTAACATTAACAAAAGTGCTGACATCATTCATATTTTTGACTATATTACCTTTGTCTTTACCTTTTATTAAAGACATTTATATCCTCCACCACCACCACCCTACCACTACCCCACCACCACCACCACCTAAGTGTACAAGGGATGAACATTGGGTGGTAGTGGTGGTGGGGTGGTGGTGAAAATGACGTGTTGGTTGTGGTGGTGGGGAAGGTAGCGTGGTGGTGGGGTGTTGGTGGCGAAGGTGGCGTGGTGGTGGCGATGGTGATGGTGGTGGTGGGGTGGGGTGGGGGTAATGGTAGTGTTGGTAGTGGGGAGTAGTGGTGGTGGGTGGTTTTGGTGGTAAGAGTAGGGGTTAATAAAAATGGGATTAAAAGGGTAAATTCACATGTTTTTTTTAATACCATCTATAAAACGTTACTGACAAGGGATGTAAGTGGCTTTTCAGAAACTTCAGGAGGTATTTCTGCCTTTGTCATAAACCTAAGTGGGTGTACGTGGAGTTAACCCTATTATTTTTTTCATCCTTCTGACCATGTTCTTAACTGCAAATAATTGGACTTTTGAAATTATATATTACACACTATCTCCAAGACTTTAATTGTTGCAAGCAAACTAGAGCTGGCAAGTTCTAACCCAACCCGTCAATCCCTCTGAACGTGCTTGAGTTTTAGCGGTTTGGATTTAAGTTTTCAACCCATGGGTCAAGTTTAACTTATATTGGTTTTTTTTCTCGCAAATAAATGGATTAATTTTGGTTAACCCCATCTGATCCGTTGGGTTACTATACTATATGTTTTACTTTCATTATACCTTAAAAATTGTATAGCAACTATATATACATATCCATATACATATACATATACACAAAAAGAATGTTAGGTTTTTCGTTTTTCGTTTTTCTCATTTTTCATATTTTTTCCCTCTCTTTCATATATGATAGAGATGGGGGTGCTAGATGTAGGAACATATATTAGAGAAGTAAAGCTAAATATTATAGGAAAAAAATTGAGTATTTGATTACAATATAATAGTTCTTTGTAATAGGTTTATTATACAAGACATTAGAGGAGGTATTTAAAAATAAACAATAAAAATCTTAGTGAAATTAAGAGGATCAATGGATAAAATAAGTTTGGTGTGGATTTGCTTATTTCAATCCATTTATTAAACAGACGGATTTGAATTGAATACCAAGCACAGCCCTAGTAGAGTTGGAATCATATAAAGAATTGATACCTTTATCCTGAAATGTTATTAAATCCCTAATAGAGTTGGAATCATATAAAGAATTGATACCATTGTGTGCGTCTGCAAAACTTTGTGTTTGTGTTTCAACGAAGGACAATGATCAACTGAGAAATGTGAACAAGCAATTATAATCCGGTTGGTTGAAGAAAATAGCAAATAATTATATATCATTTCAATGAGAGTAATCTATGAAGGCGCCACTTAGGACAATGGTAAAATCTTGGAGTGTCGTATCTCCACGGCCTGGGTACGAAACCCGTCTTCATCAAATGAAGAGAGTTTATTCAATGGTTTGCCTTTAGCCAGGACGTCACGTGTCGCTCTAGTTGCCTCTGCATCAGGTTTGCAGGTCCCATTTAAGTAGAACCACAGGTAGGTGGTTGGGTTCCAATAATTTTCAAAAGCATTGAAAGCTCTCAAAAAGAAACTGGTTTTTGTGTTGGCTTTTTAAGGTTTTTATACAAATAAACACCTTTGAGACGGAAAATGATCTTCTGTTAGAAAGATCCCTGTTAGGTGCACAGGAGCCTAACACGTGTCTATGGGGGCCGCCACTAAAACGGGTGACTTGCCATTTTAAAAAACGTAGAAATGGGTGAACCCTAACGAGACATCACAGTAACTGGTTTGGCAGGTCATCAGTTTTAGTGGTGGGTCTACCATGGACGTGTTAGGCTCCTGTGCGCCTAACATGAGCCTAACACGAATCTTCCTAACAGAAGATCTCGTTTGGGGACAGACATGGTTTGCCGTTGTAAAAGATTGAAACAAAATTAATGGATCCTGCTTAAGAAGATCAAATTTACCAAAGATCAATTCCTTTTGATCATTCACGCATGTTTTTGTACTGGACAACAAATGCTGTGTGGTCCAAATTAAGCTCTCAATGGTATTTTGTAATGTGGGTTCTGTGACTACTCATACAACTACTCTGGAATGAGAAGTAGTCCTCTTCGATTTTTCTGATCAGAATTCCAGAAGCTCAATTCATCCCTTTGAATCAAAGAAATGGTGGTCTCAAGCAGTAATGATCAGCAAGTTGCTGTACCTGATGATAACGATCGAGTAGGAGAGCTAAAGGCCTTCGACCATTCGAAATCCGGCGTTAAAGGACTAGTAGACGCCGGTGTGTTAAAGATCCCTCGGTTCTTCATCCACCCACCGGAAAACCTTCATCAGACTTCGAAGTGAAGAGGTCATTGACCAAGTCCGAGATGCATCATCCAGGTGGGGTTTCTTTCAGGCAGTTGGTCATGGGATACCTGCAAGTGTTTTGGACGAGATGATTGCTGGAGTTCGGAGGTTCAACGGGCAAGATATTGAGGTGAAGAAACAATACTATACGCGTGATGACAAAAGGAAGGTGGTATATAACAGCAACTTCAATCTCTATCGTTCACCAGCAGCGAATTGGAGGGATACCTTCTCCTGCTAAAATGGCTCCTGATCCTCTCAGCCATGAAGAATAGCCTGTGACATGCAGGTATGTGATGAATCCACCATTAGAATATAAACATCAACAACTGAACTCCTTAATATGTTTCTTTCATGATCTTGTTAGACTTGTAGGGATATTTTGATTGAGTATTCGAAACAAGTTTCGAGATTGGGGATAATTTTGTTCGGGTTAATATCTGAGGCACTTGGGCTCAACCCTAACCACCTGAAGAACATGGGTTGCATCGAAGGGCGTGTCATCTTGTGTCACTACTACCTAGCCTGTCCTGAGCCAGAGCTGACCTTAGGCACAACCAAGCATGCCGACGGTGATTTCCTCATTGTACTTCTTCAAGACCAAATCGGTGGTCTTCAAGTTCTACATGAGGACCAATGGGTTGATGTTCCTTGGGTGCCCGGAGCTCTAGTTGTAAACGTTGGAGATCTTTTACAGGCAAGTCTGTGTTATATCTATCTTGATTTTTCTCTCTCTGATCATATTCTTAACTAGAAAGAATAAGGGGTAATTAGGCCCAAGTGATTTCACTCTAATCAATTAATGATCAAGTGACTCCAAATCTTTACTTTAGGCTGACAAATTACTTTTACAAAATATTTATGTTCAAGTTATATTTGACATTCGGATCATAGGTTTTGATACTTATACCCCCATTTAACTAAAAAGACTAAAAAGCCCTAAAACCTCTTCTTTCACATTTGAACGCGTAGTAAAACCCCACGATTTCTGCGGTCATCTTCTTCTCCAGCAAGTGATTTCTCCGGCGGGTAAGCTCAAACCAGAGAGTTGGTTATTTCTTTCGTTTTTGGCATCGTGTTGTCCAACAAGTTTCCGACCATTTTTGTCCCAAATATAACCCCACAAGTTCTTCTCCGACCATCTTTGTCTTCAGCAACTGATTTCTCCTCACATGTCACTTGAAATTTGAGAAAGCAACTTGGTAATCAATTCAACAATTTAATTGGGTTTTCCTATTCTATGCAATTAATATTTCTTTCCATGATAGCTCGAGCAATCGCTCGTTGGGGATTTCATCACCAAGTATAAGAATATATACCAAGATCGGATGAAAACATCACAATAACGGATCACGAAATTAACCAAGATTAGCACTATGATTCATTGAAATTTTAGAAAGCAACTTGATAATCAAGTTAGCAATTTAACTAGGTTTTCCTATTCTATACAATTAATGTTTCTTTTCATAATAGCTTGAGCAATCGGGGATTTTATCACCTAAGTATAAGAACATACACCAAGATCAGACGAAAACATTACAATAACAGGTCATGAAATTAACCAAGAATAACACTATGATTCATTGAAACACTATGATTCATTGAAATTTTAGAAAGCAGCTTGATAATCAAATCAACAATTCAACTAAATTTCCTGTTCTATGCGACTAAAGTTTCTTCAAGGTGATCATGGATAACTAAGAACATGCAAAATATGAGTCTAGGTGCACTGCTGGTTCAGCAAAGAACTTATTTTCTATCGTTCGTCAATAGTTGAGAGATGAGGACCCACTTTTCCACTCAGATTGCACTTTTTCTGTTTTCTCTCCATCTTTCATCTCAATGATTCATGATCATTTTAAATATCATCAAAGTCATATTTCACCTTAAAGTTGATATTTGGTAGAACAACCAGAATCATCATATCTAAAGTCAGTAAGTTGTAATATTTAGTGAAACAACTACAAATGCTTTCTAGGAAAAGGGAAAATTATAAACACAATCGACTGAAATTGGGTGTTGTCCAAGTTGCTAGAGCAGTGGGAAATAGATAACTAAAAATGATAGACATATCAAAGAACGACCAATGGCGGCACCAGTGAGAAGGTTAGAGTTTTTTGCAAGTGAGATGGGTCGTTCTAAAGAGCAAGAAGGAAACAAAAAAGAAATGGATTGAATCAATAAGGAAGGGTTTAAGTAGACAAGATTTAATAAAAGATTGAATCAATATTGAGATATTGTGAGCTTACACACCGGAGAAATAGTCGGAGAAATCACTTGCTGGAGAAAAAGATGACAGGAGAAATCGTGGGGTTTTACTGCGCATTCAAATGTGAAAGAAGAGATTTTAGGGCATTTTGGTCTTTTTAGTTATATGGGGGTAAAAGTGTCAAAATCTATAATCTGAATGTCAAATATCAATTGAGCATAAATATTTTATAAAAGTAGGTTGTCGGCCTAAAAGAAAGATTTAGAGTCACTTGACCATTAATTGACAAGTATGAAATCACTTGTGCCTAATTTCCCCCAAAGAACAATTAAGTTTGTTCAACAAATCTTCCTGAAATCTTGATCCATGAAGAATCCTGAAATGTTATTAAGTATTGATTTATATAAATTGATATTTTTATGTATTGTTGCCAAGCAGCTTATCTCTAACGACAGGCTTAAGAACATTGAACATAGAGTAGTGGCAAATCAGTTAGGCTCAAAGAGTATCAGTCGCATGCTTTTTCATGACCCATTTGCTGTCATCCACAAAGACGTATGGACCCATCAAGGAGTTGTTATCAGAAAATAATCGGGCCATCTATAGGGAAACCACAGTGTAAGAGTATACTGCACACTTCAGTGCAAAAGGGCTTGATGGAAACTCTGCATTGGATCCCTTCAAGCTGTGAAGTTGATCAGCAAATCCTGGTTCTGTCAAAGAATAGCCATTCTGTGCATAACTTCTACAATAACCTTATCAAGTAGACTACTTTTCCTGCTTCAATTCTAAAGAAATACATTTTCCTTATTAGCTGTTCCATGTAAACTCTCGCACTCTTATTGTAGTTTTGATCTATTATAATGAAGCTCTTTTACTTGATCAAAAAAATTGAGATGGAACAAGCTATTGTAATCTGGTTGTTCAATGAAAACATGCAGATTCTCATTGTCTTGGCATCCTTTGTCCTCTACTTTCTGTTATTGACAAAGTTAAACCAAATTTGTAGACAGCTCTCACTTGCCTGCATTAAAGCTTCTCAAGAGTCGAGAGTAAAGAGGAGAAGAAAAAACAAATGAAGCAGTGGACAAATAGTCTTAGCCCGCCCTAAAGCCATAATCATATCCAAAGACTTTACAACTGGACTTGATCCTAGCCTGATCCTAGGATTAATGGCCACGTGGCCTGGGCCCAAAATATTTACCCTTGGACTTGACCAGCCCAACTGATTATTATGCAAATCATGAGTAGTGATGATGAGGCAATTTGAAAATTCAAATTAATCCCATAGTAAAATGTCACCTAGCATCACCAAAATAATATATGCATATTTATGTCCCTCCTCGAGCTCCCTTTTGGATATGCACTCGAGGTTTTGTGAAAGGAGGGAGGCTGGGTCTAACTCGGATAGAGAGGACATTCCCATTGAAGTGAGGGAACCCATTTCACGAGACATTACCCTAGAACAAGCATCTAAATTCTACCGATGTAGGGCAGTCCCCTATCTGATGAATCTGAGCTAACCACCCCGGAGATGGTCAATTCGTCATTTGGGCCTAACCCACTCCAGAGGTGGGCTAATTAATCATCTGGGCTAACCACCCCAGAAATGGTCAATTCGTCATCTGGGCCTAACCCATCCCGGAGATGGGGCTAATTCGTCATTTGGGTTACCAACCCGGAGATGGTCAATTCGACATCTGGGCTTAACCCACCCCGAGATAGGCTGATTCGTCATCTGGGCTAACCACCTGTATGATAGTTAATTCGTCAAAGAGCTAACCACCAGTAGAGCGGTTAAATTGTTAAGGCCTACCAGCCCCGGCACAATTCTTGTCGGAGAAGGGGCACACATTTAATGGGACATCCCTTCAAACAATCATAAGGAGTCTACCTTGTGTGCCGCCGCATTGGATATCCTCATTGAAGAATGGAACCGCCTCGGACTCAAAGGCAGACAATGTAACATTGTTAAATGCTATGAGTCTACTATCGCACCCCGAGCCTTGGGTAGAGGCAAATGATCAGAAGTTATCGATTTCGTAAACATAAGGTTACTCGAGGTCGTAAATCATTTCGAAGTTGCAACCTCAGATCACTATATATATATATATATCAAAGCGATGTTGTTGACCATTTACTTAATGGTAAAAACCTTACAAGTCTCAGTTCTAGGGAATCACTCCCTAACAGTCTTGGCATGCTCACATAATTCTAAACTCAGGATCATCATTTCGAGCTTTGCGGACTCGCATATTCTATTTAATAAAAGGGGAATATTAAGAAACCTTTCGGAATTGAGGGCTAAAGAGAAAGTCCCATCAGACCAACGTGGGTGGAATAGAACCACGTGGGTTTCATCATTTTAAGGGACTGAACACTATAGAGATTGCGTGTACACGTTACCCGAGTCTAACAAATATCTCATACATCGATTGCACGTGAAACTCGGGTAAAGGCACGTAAGAGCTCTGTGACATGTCACTCAAGTGACAGTCGAGCCTTGTGTGTCATTTAAAGAGTGGATCATCTTCGTGCATGTCTCACACGATGCTCAAGGTGTAACATGTGGAGATTGCATGTTGCATGTGGCTCTCAAAGGATAACACTTATCACACGAACATTGCTTTTACGTTGAGTCTTCTATAAATAGAAGACTCATCCTCCCTATCCAAATCAGTATTCACGTTTTTGGGATTCCACCCATAGAGAACTCTCTTCTCTCCTCATCTCTTCTTCCTACAGAGATCTGGATTTGCTATTGGGGTTCCATACAAAGCCCTAGGTCGATTGAGTGTGGATTCATTGTTTGTGGTTCTAGTAATCACATATTCCGACGTGAGACGTTATACGGTTCAATAGAGATCTTCTACTGTAGATTCAGGTTCGTGTGCGTCGAGGTACGTGATCCGGATACAACCTTCATTGGTATCAAAGCTACTACGACACGTCTTCGCTGGATTGCGATATGTCGATTGGCTAAAGTAGGTCTGTTAGAATCGCTTACCAAAATTCAGTTACCCGTTTGTGAGCATTGTTTGGCCGGTAAGTAAAGTAAGAAACCATTTGGTAAGGCAGTGAGAGCAAACGTTCCTTAGAGTTGGTCCATTCTGACATATGTAGACCAATGAATGTTAGGACCCGCCACGGAGAGTTCTACTTCATCACATTCATCGATGATTACACGCGATACGGTTATGTGTACTTGATTTCCCACAGATTGCTTTAGACGCTTTGTGACGGAAGTCGAGAACCAATTGAATCGACACATGGAGTGTCTCCATATCGATAAAGGACGCGAGTATTTATCTGATATGTTTCTAGAGTTATGTGAAGAAAAGGGAATCCGTAGGCAATTGATGATCCCAAGCACACCTCAGTAGAATGGTGTAGCAGAGAGAAGGAACCGTACTTTATTATACATGGTGAGGTCAATGATGGCGCACGCATCCCTACCCATTAGCTTTTGGGGAGACACACTTATGACTGCGGCCTACATCTTAAACCGTGTCCCTACGAAGTCAGTTCCCATCACACCATACCAGTTAAGGAAAGGCAGAGCGCTTGACCTAACCCACATGAGACCATGGGGATCTACAGGTTATGTTCATGTGCCTTCCCACTAGAGAAGGAATGTAGACAAGAGAGCCGTTAAATGCATCTATGTGAGATACTTAGAGCACTCTAAGGGCTATGTCTTTTTCCGTGAACAAACCGACAAGGGACTAACACAGATTTGAGTCACGAAATGTGGACTTCATCAAGGATGATTTCCTAAGCAGGAAGAGACAAGGGATGAATCTGGAGCTCTTCGAGATGAATGAGCCAGATCTGTTGGGATCACCCCATATCAAAACACCACTGAGAACGTCTGCTCTCAACAGGATCCTATGGATTCTACGAATGTTATGAATAGTGGGAGTGGATTACCGCCCAGTGGGAGTGTCTTAGAGAACACAGATTCCAACAATCTCATGCGTAGGAGTAAACATGGACAAATTCCTCGTCGTCGTTTCACGGTTGAGGGTGAGTCATTCATGACTACCACGCTTGATGATGATGAGCCTGGTTCATACCAGGAGGCGTTATCATCACCTGCTTCACAAAAGTGGATAATTGTAATGCAAGATGAAATGACTTCCATGAAGAAGAACCAAGTCTGGGAACTTGTTGGTCTTCCCCCTAGACATAAGACCATTGGAAACAAGTGGGTTCTAAAGGTCAAGCGCATGGTAGATGGAAGTGTAGAAAGATATAAGGCCTGTCTCGTGGAGAAAGGTTATACCCAAAGAGAGGGTATAGACTACGATGAGACATTCTCACCAGTAGTGAGATTTGCCTCCATTCGCTTCATTCTAGCTATTGTCGCACACCTTGATTAGGAACTCTACCAGATGGATGTCAAAACTGCGTTTCTTAATGGAGAACTGGATGAGGAGATCTATATGGATCAGCCTGAGGATTTCATGGTTAAGGGGCATGAGCGTAGAGTTTTGCAGACTCAAACGTTCCTTATACAGCTTGAAACAGTCATCCAAGCAGTGGTATCTTCGATTCTATCGAGGCATTATAGAGTTTGGCTTTCACGATGATCGAGGAATATCAATGTGTGTATGTTAGACATCATGGTAGGAGCTTTCTTATCTTGTCACTGTATATTGACGACACTTTGATAGCAGGGAATGGCAAGGAGATGATTGTCGTCACTAAAAAGCGGTTTTTCTTCAATTTTGAGATGAAGGATATGGGTGAGGCTGATTATGTGATAAGTGTTAAGATTCACATGAATCGCGCTAAGAGGCTTCTGTGTTTGTCCCAGGAGACTTACATAAGGAATGTACTTGGACGCTCCAGAATGCACGATGCTAAACTCATTGACACCCCTGTTGAGAAGGGTGTTTCATTGCAACTTGGTCTTCGTCCAGAGACAGAAAGAGAAGGAACAAATGGCACAATGCTAAACTCATTGACACCCCTATCGAGAAGGGTGTTTTATTGCATCTTGGTCCTTGTCCAGAGACAAAGAAAGAGAAGGAACAGATGCCTAGTGTTCCCTATGCTAGTGCTATAGGTAGTCTGATGTACGCTATGATGTGTATTAGACTTGATTATGTTAATGCTACCTCTACACATATTCCGTCCAATTGCCACCTATACACATATCCCTACTCAGTATATGGGAGCTGATCCTATGATTAAACCCACAGCTAGACAAGCTTTTAAGGTTCATGTCCGAGAGATAGTTTTGTGATTTATGTTAGGTGGTACAGTCTTATTTACATTTGTTATGTAGACATCTCATATTACTTAATACTTCATGCGTGAAAATTTAATAGAGTTTATCTTCTCACGAGGCATGAGATTGTGTATTATATGTATACATTACACACATTATATTCATATTATGAGGATGTGAATACGATATGTCACCAGGTTAGTGGTCGGCTTCTCACACAGTGACCAACCCTGATGTATACATTGCGAGCAAGATGAGACATAAAGAGGATTTATATCATCAGGGAATTTAGAGGACTCTATAGAGTTATATGTCACCCTGGGAAAGCCAGAATGAGATTCCTTAGCGAATTGTATATTACCTGATTAGAGCGGATGTGAAACCTTAATCAAGGCACTTGAGAGTTGTGACTTGGATTAAGGTGCTCAAGTTAGGCGCATAGATTGCGACTAGACTAAGATCCGTATGGTGTTGGAGGTTGACATACCCTTGGCTTGGCCCAGAGCTCCACCGTAGCATGTGATGCATACCACATGAGCTATTAGTGACGTTTTTCCTTTGAGAGCAAGAGAATGAATCCCTATTTCCTTGCTGTGTGAAATCAGGATGATCCTAGAGTGGATTAACTTATACCCTTACTACCTTTGATCATGCCGTGAGGTTAGATCTGACGATCGCTACTCTTGCTTACTTTCTTATAGCCAAGCTCATACGGTCTAACGAAGGTTTGTCACGGAATGCAATTAGGTCGAAGCTAAATGGCATAAGGCTTAGGGAAGACTATTTGGCATCATATTTATAAAGAGACGATTCATAGAGATATGTGCTCATGTTTTAAAATTATAATTTGATGTTTCACATCTTTTATCAACATGTATCCGATATATATGCAACCTATAAAAATTATTTTAAATCAACACATTAACATGAATCTTGTTGTTGAGTATAGAGATCTGAGCTTGTGCTCATGAGGGATTAGAAATACTCAATCCGATGTGGCCAAATGAGTCTGGGGCATAGGCGAGACGTTTCAAAGTGTATCTCCATTTTAGTTTTATGGAACTTGATATGGTGTCGTTCGCCCGTTATTTTGTGCTCGTCGGTTGCACGCTTAACGACATGTAAGATGTACATGAGAGAGATGCACACTTCGTGCCCACTATGGGCGAGTGGGAGATGTTGGTTTTAGAGATGGGTCGACCCAGTTGGCCCGATCCGTTTGGGACGACCCGGGGTCCCCACTTAATGGGACGTCCATACTTGATTAGAAGTGTGGATGTGGATAACTCTCTCCTATTGAGATTAGGAGATAGAGTCCTAAATGGAGTTAAGTTGAGTCTTTTATAGGTAGAAGACTCCTCCTCCCTATCCAAATCAATATTCACATTTTTGGGATTCCACCCATAAAAAACTCTCTTCTCTCTTCATCTCTTCTTCCTACAGAGATCTGGATTTGCTATTGGGGTTCCATACTAATCCCTAGGTCAATTGAGTGTGGATTCATTGTATGTGGTTCTAGTAATCACATATTCTAACGTGAGACGTTATCCGGTTCGATAGAGATCTTCCGCTACAGATTCAGGTTCGTGTGCATCGAGGTACATGATCCGGATCGTTTACAACCTTCAGGAGACGTTTGATCATTGCCTGAAAGTTAGATCATCTTTGGTCCAGCATTTATTCATAAACCTGTGATAAAGATTTGAGTCAACTCACTAGATAAGAGCATCACTAACGTCCTGTTGTGCATAGTTATAGTGTAATGTTGTTGCATGTGCATATCATTAGAGATGATTAGTATGTGGACACTGCTTGTGTGAATTGTGGGATATCGTCTCATTATGAATGATCTGGCATGAGTGTACCATGACATGTTGGTATGCTTTTGGGCGATGTACAACACTCAATGCAATGCGTATATTATGATGTATGTATTTATAATGAAATTAAATATGATAGTTGTTATAGAATTGTTATATGACTTATTTGGATGTCATGATAAGTTCTATGTGATTGAGAATATTATTTGTGGAATAACATGCGAGTATTTGCTAAATAACATGATGGCTTGATTGCCCCGTGTGTCTTTTGAAGCAAGTCCTTCTTGAAGCCTCTAGTCAAATCCAAATAATCTATCGATTGGAAACAATTCTGCAAAATTAGGGAAAAACTTTTGCTATTTTTAAATTAGGGATGTGTGCTTATCAAATTGCAATGATAAACGGGTTTTGTCCAAATCCTTGGATGGAGAATTTTCTGTTAAATCTGCTTTGTCTATTATTAGGAGGAAATATTCTAAATTGGGTTTTGCTTCTTGGTTGTGGCATAAAAGGGTTCCTTCAAAAATTAGTGTTTTTATTTGGAAATTACTTAATGGTTGTATCCCTGTGGATCAAATGTTACAAGGGGCTAGAATTTTTCTTGCTTCACGTTGCAACTGTTATGTTTCTTATCATATGGAATCTCTTCAGCATTTATTTATTGATAGTGACTTGGGTCTTCAAGTTTGGACACATTTCAGTAGGATTTTGGGGTTTCTTTATTGCCTCATCAATCTATCTATGCTCGTGTTATGTTATGGCTTTCTGGTGCAAGATTGAAAGTTCAACTAGGTTGCTTCTGAGGTTAGGAATTATGGATTGGCAGGAATAAAGCTCGTTTTGAAGATATCAAATCAAGTGTTGAAGTTGTTATTTCTAAAGTCCTGAAGTGGTTGTTTGAGGTAAACTCTCTTAGTATGCCTAAGAAAAATGCATCATTTTCTAATAAATTATCGTTGGATATTTTGGGGATTGGTGTTTCTTCTATTTCAATTTCGTATCGGATTTTGGTTAAATGGTTAAAACCGGAATCTGGTTTTAAGCTTAACACTTATGGTGCTTCATCTTGTAATCCTGGACCTAGTGGTTGTGGTGGTGGTATTATAAGGGATGCTCATGGTTCGATTGTGGTTGCATTCTCTTCTTTCAATGGCGTTCTTTCGAATAACTTGGCTGAAACTTGGGCTTTACTGGATGGTTTAAAGCTATACTCGTTAATGAATTTGAAACCTTTAATCATTGAGGTTGAATCTTAGATCTTTGTGGACTGGTTGGCTAAAGGAAAGATGCTTCCGGATCCAGATGCGACCTTCACCCCATATCACTATGGAGGTGGATGAACATGGTAAAACATAAGCGGAAGTTCC
>JAUPMG010197287.1:0-10075 GCA_031762675.1 Pachysandra terminalis
TTAGATATTCATCTCACTTTTCGATTGTCTAAATAAAATTTAGGATAGTAATTTCGATATTTAGTAACTAAAATTCCTTGTGGGTTCGACACTTTATTTCATCACTTTATTACTTGTTACGAATTCATGCACTTGCGAAAAAGTACATCAGAGAGGCTGAGAAGTAGTGGAGGACCTCACTAGAAGTGATGGGAGAAGAAGATGTATGTTGGGTGAGATTCAAGGGTATGTTCCTGGAGAGGTATCTCTTGAGGTGCTTAAGAGAAGATAAGGAACTGGAGTTCATGAAGCTGAAGCAGAGAAACATATCAGTGGTGGAGTACGAGATCAAGTTCACCAAGTTGTCATAGCTCGCGCCATACGCCGTGGACACCGAGGAGAAGAGGGCATACTTGTTCAAGAATGGATTGAAAGGAGGCATCCATTCAAAGTTGAGAGTGAGTGAGTTCACAAAGTACAAGGATGTGGTCGGCACAACTAAGAGATTGGTGGAGAGTATGATGGAACAATGAGAGATCCAAGATCAAAGAGAATGAAACAAGAAAAGGAATATTAGAGGAACCGAGAATATCAACATCGATGTGAGTCGGCACTGCGTATGAACCGGATATGTTACAACTATGGGAAGAGAGGTCACATTCAGAGGAGTTTCCATCTACCACTGACACTTTGAGACGCAAGACCCGCAGTCCCAGATTACCATCTGTCTCCGCGACTAAGTACCAATTTACCTTCTAGCCATCTGTCAGCCTGGTGAAAACATGGAAGAGGATGCCCCCAAGGGATATCCATGTCAGTTTGAGGACTAGGTTTGTGAATTTCAAGGAAAAAAGTCTTTTAAGGTATCGATTGTAATGACCTGAAAATTTTAATAAATGATTTTGGAACAAAAGTGTGATTTTTAAAAATTTTTGAGTTGAGTTTTAATCATTTGGAAATTTTGAAGAAAATTGATAAAAATTGATTTCTATTGTCTAGCATACCTGGAAACGCCTACTTCATGCACACATCTTATAACCCTCACTTAAAATCTGAGTCAAGGGTGGGGATTTTGTCACTTACAAAAAACTTAGATCTAAGGGTTGAGGGTTTTAGAGAGTTATGGGGTTTGAGAGAGGGTCTAACCCTTTTCTTCTACTGTGTCTTGTTGTGCTGAGAAGAAGAAGGAAGAAGAAGACCTAGAAGATCAAGAAGAGAGCAAGAGGAAGAAGAAGAGGAAGACTAACTTGAAGATCTAAAGCTCTCATGCTAGGGTTCCACATTTTGATGAGGTAAGTACATTGTGTGCTTCTTGGAATCGATGCTTGAATGTTTCCCGTGAAGAAAATATGAGATTTGTGTGATGATTCATGATTCTTGAATGTCTTTGTGGTGACCTACGTGGGCGGGTGTCTCATGGGCAGGCCTGAGGTGCTGGCAGGCTACGGGTTGGACAATCCCACATCGCTTGGGCTGGTGAAGGTGATGTATTTATATGTATATTCACACCCTACTATGACATAACGTGTTTTAAAGCCGTGATGGCCGTAAACCCAATCAGAACTCCGCAGTTAAGCGTGCTTGGGCGGGAGTAGTACCAGGATGGGTGACCCCTGGGAAGTCTGATTCGGGTGAGCCAAAAGCGGACAATATGGTGTCAGGTGGGGTGGGTCGTTACAGTCTTGACTCATACATTACATGATTTAGTCTATAGATCTGTGCATTTTGTATTTTTAAGGTGTAGATTTACTTATTTCATATTCTGGAATTCATTTTGGATGCTAATTTATCTCTAATTGTGTAATGACCTAAAACCTTTAAATTTATTTCTCCTTATTTAAGTTATTTATTTTTTATTCTAATTTGATATGTTTAAAAGGTTTGCGTATTTAATTAATGCTAAGGGTGTTTTCGTAATTAAACATTGTAGGTAGGGGCCTTAATAATATTAGGTGTCCTTTGGGGTTAAACTTGTAAATGGTTTTTTCTCCCCAATGATTCGAGCGCACGAACCGTGCATTGATTTGGTCATGCGCTCATGGCTATTATGTGGAGGAGAGATAAGAGAGAAGTGGGGAGCTCACTCCTCACATCTCTAGCTCTTCGTCCGTTGAAACAGAAAGCTTGTGTTTCAAGAGAGAAATAGAATTTGTGAAGTGAAACTAAATCTGAGAGAGTGAAACTGGGATAAAGAGATTCAAAGTTGAGGAATTTGAAACTAGCCTTTGTTTCAGAGAAGAAGAGAAGAAGAAGAAGAGAAGACTAGAAGAAGATCGTACGTTTTTCAATCTCGAGCACTAGGAAGAACTGTATGTAGTTTATTATGTATAATTCTTAATTTTTATACACTATTGTTCTGTTAAATTTAAGATAAATCACATGTTATCCATGGAGTATTTTTTAGCTTTTATAAAATGATCAACTGGCTGATCTCTATAGTTATTACATTAAGAGAGCATGATGAATCTATGTTAAAATTCGTGTTTACTTAATCGTATTATGTATGATGTTTGAACTACCATGATTAACCCAAAAAATATGAATGTTTACACATCGGTAGGTGCGTCGGTACACCGACGGGCCTACCGATGGTGTTAAAATGTAACTATCGAGCTCGTCAGTAGGCATCAGTGCACCGACCACACTACCGATAGAGTATCTCTGACATGCGTCTGTAGGCGTCGATACACCGATCGACCTACCCACGTGGACCAATGTGTTATAGACTTGAGTTGGTCGATAGGCGTCGGTACACCGACGGGCCTATCGACAGGGGAGTTTTATGGCTGATCGGTAGGTGTCAGTACACCGATGGGCCTACCGACAATGGACCTTTTTAACTCTTCGGTAGTGTCGGTACACCGACGGACCCACCGAAGGAGGTTTTGACCATCTTGGTCGATAGGCGTCAGTACATCGACGTGTCTACTGACAGGGGATTTCGTTACTGATCAGTAGGAGTCGGCACACCGATGGGTTGTTCGGAAGGCGTTGGTACATCGACGGGCCTACCGATGGAATTCTTAGGACAGAACAGATTATTCATGGGAGAGTTTAAGGGTGTGGATGTCGGTATTGGTTCGGGCTTAATTGTGAAAATGGCACTGTAAGAACCCACCTAGTTTAGGGGAGTTTAGTGTAATTAGTAATAAGGTTAATATGTAATTAATTAGAAAATAGGGACTAATTTAAAATTTTTAGTAATATAGCCAATTAGTTGACTTTGACCAATTGAGATTGGTGGGAGCACAATAGATTAGCTAGAGTGCATCACACACAATTATAATCTCAAAGTTAAACCAATGGCTGAGATTTCGCAGGAATAATTAAACATAATGAATGGTCAAGATTAAAATACAATATGACTTAGGATTAAACAAGGATAAAAAGATAAATACTAATCTAAATAGAATAAGACTTAGATAATGTTTATATTGTATTATGATTGCTATTAGTCATAATCAAAGGTGTAGATTAACTAATTAAAATTCAGTGGCTGGGATTAGAGACAAATCCTAAACGAAGACTAACTTATAAAAACAACCTAAAGCCTGGTTTGGTCATTCAAATCATTAATTTTGAGAATTAGTTAAGATTTGAAACCTAAGGAAGAAGAACAATCAAAATGTGAACTGGGTTGAGGAAGAACAAGGATTCGCGCAAAAAGCAAGGTAAGTAACTTCAATTTCGTGTACATTGTTAATTTGAATTAGGTGATATGCCATATTCAAAGAATATAACATACCCCCATTAAAGTCAACTCACATAAAAAGCTGTTCTTCATAAAAATCTAAACCTATTTAATATTAATCTTCCCAAGCATGTAACTTTGATGTTTTGTATGATATTTTAATTAGGTTAGTTTTGGAAATTGATTTTCATGATTATGTTGATGAGAATTGGTAAATTTAATTTAAAATATAAAAAATATGTTAAAACCCCGTCATTAAGCCAACCGACGACTTGCCGGCGTGCCAGTTAGTCAGCCGATTGTTCCCAGTTTGGTCCAGCAGCCCTACTGGCGTGCCGGTAGCCGGCCGGGACCCTGCTAGTTCCCTAAAGGGAATTGGACGTTGCTACCTAGACTACCGGAAGGCGAACCGGCATGTTGGTTATCTTGTTGGTGGCCTACGTTCATTGTGATTGGAAATTGAGCCCCTGGATAGCCTACCGGATGGCCAATCAGTGCGCCGGCCCTGCCTGCCGGTGGCTACCCTGCTGTATTTAGATGATTTTTGTGAACTACTGCCTAGCCTGCCGGATGACCAGCCGGTGTGCCGTCCATCCTGCTCGCCAGCAGCAGACCTGTGAATTGCTTTGTTTGGCCCCTGTCTAGGCTACCGAATGGCCAACCGGCTGCCGGTTTGCCCACCGGTTAGCCCAGATTGGCTTAGTTGATGTGAGATATTAACTATAAGTGTTGGTGATTTATTTGATTACTTGTATAATATTGATTTATGGTTATTGGATTAAATTGTGATTGATCATATACATGGCATCATTTGATTTGATTATTGATTATTATGAGTTACATTATGTTTTAAGACATTATAATCCATATCTAGAACTATTGCACAACTGTACACATACATGAATGATTAGTTAATGTGCACCATCACCTCACATTGCACAGCATAGCCAATAAGAGTTAATGACCATATTCCGGTCATAAATTAGACTTACCATCAGACTTCACTTATAATGGAGTTTCTGATCTAATTTGAGTGGATCATGACCTGGACATCATGATTTTGTGAGGAAGTCTTGGATGGACTAACATTATTGGTTGAGGGATTTGCTACCCCAATATACCTCAGTTCTTCTCATCTAGATAGCGTATTTTTATACGTAACTGATGTCGAGTGAAAGTCTATTGGCGAATTTCGCCTTATTTAGTGCTCACTGAGGTTAATCCTATTTATGTGACACCTAGGATTTTTGCATTGCCCTGACCGCAAATAAGTGGGGGGAATTGTGCCCTCTTTGTCGAAACCCATCAAAACTATGATGCGCACATGGAATATTTTACTAAGAGTGGCTGTGTATGCAGGGGAATGGTTCGATAAGACATTCTTGCTCAGTAATTGATTGGTCTAGTGTGGGACTTACATAATTCGAATTCTAAACAGCATGCATATTTGCACAACATGATATTTTGCATGGATCACACTTGGTGATCAATATGTCTTGTTGCATAAGCATGCATTCATACATTAATAATTTGATCATGCATCTCATTATCTGCATATTTACCATGTTTAAGTATTATTTTTATGTTATATGTTTGTATATCAGTATAGACCCTACTTCCGGTTGAGATTGTTACTTAATTGACTTTACTTACTGGGCTAAGTGTAGCTGACGTCTTATGACATCCATTTCAGGCAATTTAGATGGGAAAATTAATGATAGTGGAGAGCAAGATGAAATCCTTTATTATGAGCTTGCTGGAACTAGTCAAGGCTTGGAGTGATTTCTACATGAAGTTTTGTTACCGGATTTTTTTATTTCATAGATTAGATATTATGTATGGGATTAGGGATTTGGATTTTTACTTGAAATAGGACATTAATATTTTCTTTTCCGCTGCAGATTTATTCTTTGTTGTGGATGTAATTGATAGGTTATCTTTTAGTTATTTTCAAATAAATTATATTCTTTAGAAGTTTTTTAAATTTCTGTTAATTTCGGTTCTATATTGATTGCCATTACCGATTCCAATTGGGGTGAGAGTTGCAGGTCGAACTTAAGGGTTCTCACGAGAATTTCCTTAAGTTTGGGTCGTGAAAAAGTTGGTATCAAAGCATAAGTTTTCAAGCTTTAAACCAAATTCCAAAGTTTTTGATTGCCGATGTTTGAAAGTTTTCAAGGTGATGATATTTTAAAATTTTCTGGGTGTGGTATGACTAAACATATTTCTTGAAAATTATTTCATGATAAACTTGGATGTTGTTTCTTCTTTCTACTGGTATTAAGTATTAATTCAATGGCTGGACGAAGAAGGGGTGGTAGTGTGGATACTGGTGTTCATCCGACAAGTCAAGATGATAATCAGAACCCACAGTTGGCTGGAATCTATCAAGCCATGGGGCAGATGGCTGATATGATGTAGCAACAACAAGCTCATACTCAAGAACAAGCCGCAGTACAAGCACGGGCAACATACCAATACTAGCAAACAGATTCTCAAAAGAACATCAAGAGCAACGAGAAGTTTAAGATGTTGGGACCGAATGTTTTCAAGGGTACAACTGATCCGATGGAGGCACAAGCTTGGATTGATTCGATGGAGCATATCTTTGATGTTATGGAGATAGAAGACACTGAGATGGTAAGATTTGTAGCCTTTATGCTTGAAGGTGAAGCAAGACGTTGGTGGAAATCTGCCTTGGAAATTGCTTATGTGTATACATGGGAGGATTTCGAGGTGAGGTTTTATTTGGAGTACTTCCCGGGGATTGTGAGAAGAAAGAAGGGGGTTGAGTTTATGAAATTGGAACAAGGGACCATGATTGTACCAGAATATGTAGCTAAGTTTACTAAGTTGTCGCAATTCGCGCCTTATGCGGTGGATGATGAGGAGCAGAAGGCTTTCAGATTTGAGAGTGCGCTGAAACCAAGTATTAAAAGCCGATTGATTGTGAGGGAATTCACGGAGCACCATCAAGTGGTGGATTGTGCAAGAAAGGTGGAGAAAGATATGATGGAATTTCGGAAAGCGCAAGATCAAAGAGTAAAGCACACCTTCAGACCTGCAAACTTCAAAAGCAACCTGACTGATGCTCAAAAGAGGCAAAGAACCCAAGGACCTACCAGCGCCTCAGCACTTCAGACCCCAGTGATCATATGCTTCAATTGTGGAAGATTGGGACACCATATCAAGGACTGTAGACTACCCGTAAAATCCCCAACAGCAGCAGCAATTTTTGCCAAGACCACACTACCAACTGAACCGTAGACCGGTACAACACCCAACTCAACCGAGAGAAGCTAAGAATGAAGCCCCACAGCAGCAACCGACTCAGCCGCGCAAGGTCTTTTCCTTGGAGTCACAGCTGAATGAAGTTATGGAAGGTACGATCCATGTCTTTCATCTCATAGCCACTATTCTTTTCGATATGGGAGCGTCACACTCTTTTATAGCCCTTTCACTTGTAAATTGTCTTGATTTACCTTTGAAAGACTTAGAGAAGAGTCTTGTTGCGAGCAACCCTGTTGGTGGTATAACACACTTAGGGAAGGTATGTGAGTCTTGTCTACTAACCGTGGGCGGGATCACTATACCATTCGACCAAATTGTGTTACATGTGGGTAACTTTGATGTAATATTGGGTATGAATTGGCTAATTGCACATCAGGTGCAACTAGACTACCATGACCAAGTAATTCGTTTTAAAATACATAAGGGTTTACTTGTAAGGGTAGATGGATCCAAATCTGGAATGTCAAATCACTTGGCATGTTTGGATTTGTGGACTATAGATGATGAGGTTAGAGATTTAGAACAAATCCCCATTGTGTGTCAATTTGGAAGTATATTCCAAGACATACCGGGATTGCCTCCCAAGAGAGAAGTGGAATTTTATATAAACCTGTCAGCTGGAGCGAACCCCATTGCATTGCAGACCTATCGCATGGCACCAACTGAATTGAAGGAATTGAGAAGTCAGCTGGATGATCTACTTACTTTAAAGTTCATTAGACCGAGCTCATCACTGTGAGGAGCACCCGTACTGTTTGTGAAGAAGAAAGATGGATCATTGCGATTGTGTATTGATTATCGAAAGCTGAACCAAGTAACAGTAAAGAACAAATATCTAGTGCCACGTATCGAGGATTTGTTTGATCAACTGAGGGGAGCTAAGTACTTTCAAAGATAGATCTCAAAATCGGGTACCATCAGCTACTGATTAAAGAGGACATTCCGAAAACAACGTTCCAGACCAGATATGGCCACTTTGAGTTTGTTGTCATGCTGTTTGGTTTGACCAACGCACCAACAACATTCATGGACATGATGCAACGGATTTTCAGACCCTACATCGACAAGTTTGTAGTAGTGTTCGTGGATGATATTTTGGTTTATTCTCAAACAAAGGAGGAACATGAAGTGCATTTAAGGCTCACCTTACAGACTTTGGTAGATCATAGTTTGTTTGCCAAATTCTCTAAGTGTGAATTCTAGAGAGAAGAAGTTAAATTCCTAGGACATGTGGTGTATAAGGACAGGATTACAGTGGATTGGGATAAGGTGAAAGCCGTACAAGATTGGGAACAGCCCAAGAACGTTTCAGAAGTTAGAAGCTTCCTTGGATTAGCCGGATACTACCGATGGTTCATTAAAAGATTTTCTCGTATTGCTACACAATTAACGAAGCTCACTAGAAAGGAGGCTAAGTTAAAATGGAATGATTCATCTCAACAAGCATTTTCAGAACTCAAGGAGAAGCTTACTTCAGCACCTGTTCTTGCAATTCCATTTAGTGGTGAGAAGTCCATCATCTATGCGGATGAGTCGTTGTTAGGACTAAGGTGTGTCCTAATGCAAGAGGGGAGAGTGATTGCGTATGCCTCAAGACAGCTCAAGCCACATTAGAGGAATTATCGCACGTACGATTTGGAACTTGCAGCTGTAGTTTTTGCACTAAAATCATAAAGACATCATCTTTATGGAGAGACTTTTGAAGTCTTTTCAGACCACAAGAGCCTGCAGTACCTTTTCTCCCAAAAGGACCTAAACATGAGACAACGAAGCTGGATGGTGCTCGTAAACGATTACGATTTCTCATTGCAGTACCATCCCGGAAAAGCTAATGTAGTAGCAAACGCATCAAGTCAGAAACCACATAGCATGGTTGCACTTACGATGGTTCAGGAGTGGCTCATGTACGAAGCACTCACTGAGATGAACGTGGAAGTTAAGGAAGAAGAGAAGGGTGTGAAGCTATACAACATACTCACTAAGCTTACTTTGAAGACCAGAATCGTGGAACTACAAGCTAAGGAGAATTAGATACAAGGGTTAGCCTACGATGCCGAAAGCACGGACTGGACTAATGAAGAGGATGGAACCATTAAGTACAAGGGATGGTTATGTGTACCGGACGACAAGGACATTAAAGAGAAATTTTTGAGGAAGCGCACCGTTCACGCTATTCGATTCACTCAGAAGGACGAAGATGTACCATGACTTAAGAAGGCAGCATTGGTGGAGAAGAATAAAGAAAGAAATTGAGGAATTTGTGACCAAGTTTGCCACATGCCAACAAGTAAAGGCTGAACACCAAAGACCAGCAAGGTTACTACAACCTTTACCTATTGGAGAATGGAAGTGGGTGCTTATCTCGATGGATTTCATTACGGGACTACCGAAGACTCGCAACAACCAAGATATGGTTTGGGTGATCGTGGACAGATTGACCAAGTCTGCTCACTTCATTGTAGCAAGGACCGAATACGGATAATTTGGCAAGGATATATGTGAAGGAGATAATCAGACTCCATGGAGTACCAGTGACAATAATATCAGACAGAGGAATACAATTTACTTCAAAGTTTTGGGAAAGCTTACACAAGGCATTGAGAACACAGTTGAACTTCAACAGTGCATTTCACCCTCAAACGGACGGACAAACGGAGCGTGTTAACAAAGTTCTGGAAGACCTACTCCGAGCATGTATTTTGGACTTTAAAGGGAGTTGGGGAGACCACTTAGCACTTGTGGAATTCTTATACAACAACAGCTACGAATCCTCTATTGGTATGGCACCATTTGAAGCCGTATATGGAAGACCATGCAGATCCCCTTTGTGCTGGAATGAAGAAAAGAGCATGTTGCCGACTAGAAATCATAGCTGAAACAACTGAGAAGATTAATTTAATCACGGAGAAGCTTCGCATAACACAACACCGTCAGAAAAAGTATGCTGATGTAAGAAGAAGAGATCTGGAATTTGTGGTAGGAGATTGGGTATTCCTTAAGCTTTCACCAACCAAAGGAGTACTCCAATTTGGGAACAAGGGTAAGTTATCACCGAGGTTCATAGGACCCTTTGAGATATCTGAACGGATAGGAGAGGTGGCTTACAAGTTGTTA
>JAUPMG010197298.1:0-10075 GCA_031762675.1 Pachysandra terminalis
TGCATGAAAATTGCATTCCCACATGAATCAGCTCCATCTGAAATATCTCCAAAACTCATCTGTAATGGTACACTAAATGACCGTTTGAAAAAGGACATAATTAGTTGCATCCAGTCCCCCTCCCCCAAGCAAATTATAAATCAAAGGTTTAAGCTTCAGTAGGGGAGTCAGAAACATACAAGTAATTGCTGATAACTGCTGTTTTAAATTGATTTTCCCTATAAGTTGGCTGAACCAATTATTCACTTGAAAGTTATCATACTTGATAAACCTCACAAGACATATACTATTTGGTATTTTGTTCATAGGTTTTTAATCCAAGTTATATGACCTCCAGTCCTTATTTGAATAAGCAAACTAGTATCAAACTGAAATGATCTGCTGGATTTGGGCCCATCCCCAAATGTAAGAAAGATAATGTATAAAAACCACTTCAAAAAATTGTAAATACTACATACGAAAGTGTTAGCACATATATATGCATATCTTCACTGGCCAACAAAAGTGCGACGCATGGCGCACAAAATAAACAAAAGTGCGATGTGTGGTACACAAAGAGATTAACAGGAGCGTGATGTGTGGCGAACAAAGAAAGTTACAGATGCGCAACGAGTGGCAAGAAGAATCAGGGGCGAGTGAGCTCGCTCGTCCGGTCCAGTTGTCCATGCAGAAAAAGAGCGTGGGTCTGATCAACCCACGATCTAATGTAAATTCAAAAGTAAGGCGGAATCGGTTATCATAATCAAATTGAACGGTTAGATAACCGATCGAAGTACTCTATAAATACACAGAGGACTAGTTCCTTCAACACCCTCCCTTCAGCAAAACTAGCACAACGTTGCTTCAGACCCCAAGGTCACTTGTCTCCTTTTTCATTGCCTCCGTTGCAACAACAGTGTTTGGTTTCTCTGCCGCTCACCAGCCACTCTCCATGGAGTATTGCTCTTAGCATTGATAAGCCCTTTCAACCTGCATGTGGGTCACGGCCCCTCTGTTCACCAATCAATTCGGTTAGGGTCTGCTGCTCTCAGCCTTGAACTGATCACCACTGGCACCCCACAGGATGCTACTCTCAATCCAAACAGTCGCTCATCCAGCCTGCATATGGGTCACGACCGTTGCGATAACCACTATTGGTTCATCAGATTCTTTCTATCTTTTCCCTTTTTATCAGACATCTTGCCTCCTTAAGGAGCTACTATCAATCCAACCGGTAGTCTATCCAGTTCACTCGTGAACCGCGGCTGCTTAGATAACCATCGTTGGTTCATCAGTCTTCTTTCTATCATTTTTCTTATTTATGTTTATTTGTTTCTATCATCAACGGTTAATGTTATTTAGTCATGAATAAAATCTTGATTAAAAGCAAGACTATGATGCATTGTTATATTTGATTTGGCATTATTTTTACCTATCTGAAGGAATCAAACGAACTCATAGCAAGAAGAACCCCCAACCTTTGAACAATCGCTTGAGAACGGACGCATAACCAGTGGTCGATTGCACGACTTATTACCCTACAACTCGGTTTAGTCAGTGTTAATCGGTGCCTGGGGTCAAAATTGGAACCCCTACTCCTGGACTAGACTAAGTCCTGGCATGCCTCTATAAGATACACACACTTACCTACACCCTACACCAAGCACGAGTGTCACCAGCCGAGGAGAGACTCGGGAGGGAACATACCCTTTTTGGCACACCCAGTGGGCCATCAGGTGTAAAATGATGCCAAGGAGCGTTAGGCTCTCAGGGGAGGAGATGGATGAGCATTTGCCTTTAGGAGGCAGAGACCAACAGGTACGTGATCCTCCCAGAATAGAGACAACTAATGAAGTCGGGTTTGGGTCTGATCCCGCTCATCAGTAGGGAGACCCAGATGGGTCGGTACAGGCATTACTCCAAACCTTGACTAATTGATTCACAAGATGGATGACTGGGGCTAATTGGTCTTTTACATTACTTAATGAAAATATCGGCCGGGTAGCGGCTGTTCCCAACAATAATCAAAGGAATAATGCTTTTCCTGTAGAGGATCCATTAACGGTAGCCAGAAGGAATGGCTATAATGAAAACTTAGCCACACCTGGTACTGGTATCAGTCAGAGGGTACCTATGTTAAATGGAAGAAATGCTAGGGGGGCCAGCCGGGAAAAATTTAGACATTGGTCAGGGGGCACCTCTGCCTTTCATTACCGATAACAAATTGTTCCAGGAGATCAATTATGTGACCGATCCAGCGGTCAGAGGTCTCGACCAAAATCAGGTCTACCACATGGTTCAAGAGGCTTTAGGACACTTGCTAAATAAAATGATGATCAGGCCGTTATACAGAAGGTCGTATCCTGAGTGGATTGACCGTCTCCATGAAATCCTTAAAGGGTTTAAAATACCAAATTTTTTAATGTTCTCAGGTGAAAATGATCAATCTACCACAGAAAACATCGGACAATTTACCATATAGTGTGCGGAGGCCTTGGCTAATGATTATTGCAAGTTGAGGCTATTTGGCGATTCCTTGACAGGATATGCTTTCACATAGTACATAACTCTGGCTCCTAACTCCATACAGAATTTGACTGAAATGGAAGAGAAATTCCATACTCCGTTCTACAGAACGGAGCCAAAGGTTTCAATAGCCGATCTAGCAAGGCTAAGACAAGTGCCTGATGAATCGGCCCCATTTCAAAAGAGCTAAAAACAAGTGCAAGCTGGCCCTCCCTGAGATCGAGTTTGTGAAACTAGCCCAAAACAGTCTGGGGATGGAACTTCGAAAGAAGTTCGAGGGGATGGAATTTGAAGACCTGTTCGAATTATCCTCTAGGGTAACTAAGTATGAATGGCTTCTCAAGGAAGAAAGCCAACGAAAAATGGCCACGTTCAGGACCTATTACCAGGACCCGAACTATGAGATAGAATTGGCCAAAGTAGTGGCCAAAACACCACTAATATGTTCATCATTAAGGAAAAAGGAGGAACAAGTGCCTGGCCAGGATTTCAAAAAGACAGTTTATGACAATAATAAAAGATATGCGTTTGACGTATCTAAAAGTGAGGAGATCTTTGACCATCTCTTAAGGGATAAGTTCTTAAGACTCAAACACGGTCATAAACTTCCTACACCTGAGGAACTAAAGAAAGGGGAGTAGTGTAAATGGCATGGCTCGAAAACACATTCGACCGCTAAATACATTGCTTTCCGGAATATGGTGCAGGACAATATTGACAACGGTTTGCTCAAATTCCCAGAGAATGGGAAAGAAGTGATGGAGGTAGATGCCAATCCATTTCCCAGAGGTGTGTCAGTTAATGCGGTAGCCTCCATGGTGGTTGGTCTAGAGATGAGTCTTAAAAAGGAAAATCCGCAGCCGATAAAGGAAAGAGTTTCCAACCGAAAAGATGCGGTAAGACCGTCACAGGCAACGTATGCCGAACCCCAAGCAGATCGGAGAAGCAGAGCCATACTGTGTGACAGATGTCTTAGAGAAACCAACAAACGGTCTTGGCACCGTGTGGAAGACCGTAACGAGCGACGGCCTCATCAACAACCATGGAACAAATGGTCTAGGTGGGGGTAGGAAGAAGCTCAGTCACCACCAAGGATGGTGAAACTACCACTCATGGAGCATAATAACTGAAACAAAGTCACCCATCCAAAGTTCCCGCATCCAGTTCAAGAAATGACCAAAACCCAAAAGAGGAAATGGCAACGACAACAGGCCAACCATAAAAGGATCCATATCCATCGGTTTGATCACCGAGGCCTGGTAATTAGGCAGGTTGAAGTAAAGGTTCACGGATAACCCCGACCAAGAAAGAATCGACCAAAGCTTCGCCAGCCTGAAAGGCGGTCAAGAAAGAATTAACCGAATTGTCATCGGAGGATATGGAAGAAGACCTACTCCTTGAAACATTATTAATTGAGTTTGAAAACTCAAATGCTCACACAAAATCGGCCATCTTGCCAACCAATACAACCCCTACGAAATCCATCCAGTTCGGATCAATGCCATCGATTTCAATGCCATGCAATATGGCCTTTACTAGTAGCCTTCTAGGCAGAAACGTCAGGTCAATGGAGCTCGGTTGACCCAGAGGAAGAAAACGGTGGTCACCTTCTTCGTGGTGGAATCGTTTTCCAGCTACAGTGCACTGTTGGGAAGAGATTGGATCCACTCCAATTGGTGTGTATCATCTTCACTACACCAGTTGTTGATCTTGTGGAATGGAGACAAGATCGAAGTAGTAATGGCGGATAGCAAATCATTTTTGGCCGATTCCAACGCAGCCAAGGCCATGTTGTGTGGCGAAGAGGTTGGAACAGTACACTTCGTCAGTTGTGATCATGGTTTTAAATTTCGGCGGCATGCCGTCGAAATGTCGCCATTTCCCCAAGTGGGGAAATGGTGATATTTCCCCATTTCGCCAAAATTTCGGCGAAATATGGGCGAAATATAGCGAAATTTCACCATGTCCTCTTGGTGAAATCAAAATTTAAAACCTTGATAACAAAGGGCAACCGACTGGGATATCGATGACGGTCGAGGATCCCAAGGATGTTAAGATAGAAGCATTTATGTCCAGGCCGAACTAGATAGTCCACTATCGGTTAAGGAACAGTGTGTGCATCATAAAGGAGGTCCAATGAAAGACGACCTCGAAAAAGAAGAACGGTCGGCTGCAATTGAGGCCACCTTGGAAAAATAAGAGGGTATTTGAAGGAAAAGGCGGCCAAGAAACAATACCTAGTGAACATGACATAGTGTATGCTAGAACAAGAGGAAACAGAAGATTCCTAACTAGAAGAAACTTCAATGGCCGCGATATAGCAGCGGCCCTGGCCAAACTAGAAGATACGCTCGCAAAAGGTCAAGGCCCTCTTGAACAAATCAATATGGGCACCGATGAGGACCGAAGATTGGTCTATATCAGTGGGCTACTGGAGCTTGGCACGAGAAATGAATTGGAACAATTGTTGAGGGAATACACAGACTGTTTCGCGAGGGATTACCATGAGATGCCAAGGGTGGACAGAAAACTGGTAGAATACAAGCTGCTGACGAAACAGAACTTTAAACCCTTCAAACAACCACCAAGAAGGATGTCGGCAGAGGTTACCCTAAAAATCAAAGAAGTGGATAGGTTACTCCATGCTGGATTCATCAAGCCAATTAGATATGCAGAATGACTTTTGATTGTCGTGCCAATGATGAAGAAGAATGGCAAGCTAAGAGTTTGCATAGACTTCAGAACTCCTAACTTAGTAACCCCCAAAGATTAATACCCTATGCTAGTGGCCAATCTCGTGATCGATGGGGCAGCAGGGCACGAACTTTTGTTTTTCATGGACAGACATTCAAGGTACAACCAAATTTTCACTGTTGAGGAAGATGTGGCCAAAACGGCGTCCAGATGTCCTGGAGCCATAGGGAGTTATGGCTAAAGGTCATGCCTTTTGGTCTGAAGAATGCCAAAGCAACATACCAGCAAGCGATGAATCTTATATCCCACGACATGATCCATCACTTCATAGAGGTGTACATAGACGACATTATGGTAAAATCCAGAAAGAAGGAAGATCATCTGACTGAGTTAAGGAGAACATTTGAAAGGATGAAATCCTATAGGCAGCTGCAGATGAATCCTCTGAAATGCGCTTTCGGAGTCAAAGCAGGCAACTTTCTGGGTTCGTTCATCAGAGAGGCATACAAGTGGACAGCAACAAGGCAAAGAGCATTCTTAGTGCTAAGCCTCCTGAGAACAAGAAACAACTTCAAAGGTTCCTCAGCCGGGTAAATTTCCTGAGAAGGTTCATTTCAAGCTCGACTGGAAAGATGAGTGCACTTTCACCTTTGTTGAAGTTAAGATTGAAGTCAGATTTTGTATGGGAAGAGCCTCATCAGAAGGCCGTTGATCTCATCAAAGAAAGCCTGTCCAAACCACCCATTTTGATTCCTCCAAAGAAAGGACGACCGTTAAAATTGTACATTTCGGCTGCAATGACGGTAAACAAGAGCAGGCGGTGTATTATTTAAGCAAACTTTTACTATCGAACGAAACGCGATATTCGATCTTGGAAAGTTTGTGTTTATCTTTATATTATGCCGCCAGAAAACTGTTCATTATTTGATCACTACAACGGTATTAGTAATAACACCGACCGACATGATTAAATACATGTTATTCAATTCGTTCCGTAGAGGAAGGATTGGAAAATGGATTCTGGTTCAATCAGAATTTACTTTCCTATACGTCTCACAGAGGGTGGTGAAGGTCTAAGCAGTGGCTGATTTCCTAGCCGATCATCCATCATGCTCAATCGAGGAAGAACAGTTAGAAGAATACGATCTCTTTACTGACGATCTTGTGCCGTGGATCCTTATCTTTGATGGGTCATGGACGGAGCAGTCAGTCGGGGCTAGAATGATCATCATATCTCCCAAAAGGAGATAACAAGAGCATGCATTCCAGTTGGATTACCCAAGTACCAACAATCAAGCTGAATATGAAGCCCTCATTATCGGTCTAGAAATCTTGACCGAGTTAGGGGTTAGAAATGTAAGGGTGATAGGAGATTCACAATTAGTCATAAATCAGTTAATGGGAAAATACAAATGACTGAGTTGGCAGTTGGCACCTTTCTATGGCATAGCCAATCAATTGATTGATGATTTTGAGGAGGTCACATTACAACATTGTGTCCGGGCAAAGAACACAGAGCCCAACAAGATGGCTTAAATAGCCTTAGGCTTGATCATAGCCGAGGGTGTCACTTCTAGAACAATAAGCATTCAGAAATGGTCCCTCCCATCCATAGTGAGAAGGACCGAGGAACTGGACATTTTTGTTCTTGAACTTCAAGAAGATGATTGGAGATTTCCGATCGTTAACTACCTCAAAGACCCCAATGAATCAGAACCATGTCCATAAATTACCTGTTATATGGCGACAAGTTGTACAGGAAAGGCCATGATGAGGCTCTGTTAAGATGTCTCGGCCGAACTGAGGCCAGGCTTATCATGACCGAAGTTCACAAAGGGATTTGTGGATCTCACCAAGCAGAAATCAAGATGACATGGCTCATCCAAAGGCATGGCTATTTCTGGCCAACCATCCTGAAAGACTGCATAAGGTATGCAAAAAGGTGCAAGTCATGTTAGAGGCATGGAAAAATCCAGGATGCACTGACAGTCGAGCTTTTCCTGATCATAAAGTCGTTACCATTTAGGGGATGGGCCATGGATTTGATTGGAAAAATCAATCCTATCTCTTCAAGCATTCATGGATTGTCATAGTTGCGACTGATTACTTTACAAAGTGGGTAGAAACAAGGCCGATGAGGAAAGTAAACCAAGTGGATGTGATCAAATTCATCAAGAAAATGATTATCCACAAGTTTGGAATACCAAAAACTATAACGACTGATATGGGAAGTGTCTTCACAAGAGGAAAAGTATCCCAATTTGCAAAGGAAAATGGATTCAAGATCCTAAATTCAGCTCCCTACTATGCACAAGCAAACAGTCAAGCTGAGGCAACTAACAAAGTCCTAAAGAACGTCTTGAGGAAGATAATCGAAGACAAGCTTGGATCATGGCATAAACGATTCAGAAATCTTCTGGGCATAACATACGGCTTATAAGACAAGCATAGGCACCACACCGTTTGCTTTGACTTACGGGCATGATGCAGTTCTCCCATTAGAGGTAATGATCCCTTCACTCAAGGAAGCATTTCAGCATAATTTCACCCCAACTGAATTCACAAAGGCCATGATAGCTGAGTTGGAAGACTTAGATGACGGCAGAACCAGAGCTTTAGACGCTCTATAGGCCCAAAAAAAAAGTGGCACGCATTTACAACGAAGGTGAAATACAAGTCCTTTTCAGAAGGAGACTTAGTGTGGAAGACCATCTTGCCAATTGTAACCAAAGACCATATTTATGGCAAATGGTCACCAAATTGGGAATGGTCATTTAGAGTTCAACGGGTCCTATAAGGGGGATCTTACGTTATTTCAGAACTGACTGATCAACAAAGAAAAAGAACTATAAACGGTTGGTACTTAAAGAAATATTATCCTACTGTGTGGGATGCTTCATTCCAAGTGAATGTGTAAACTGTCTGTCAGAGACAAAATAAAGATGTCAAAGATACTATTGAAAAAAGTGGCCTAGAGGCCGTCATAGATATAGACATCAAAATAAAACAAAGATAAAATGGCCCACGGCCATTCCCACAAAAATTACCACCCCACTGGCCGGAGAATAAAATCTTGATGGCCTATAGCCATCGCATAAACCATCATCTGCAGGTTTCAAAATGGCCCACGACCGGAAACATAAAACAGCAAACACAAATAAGTTCAAAAAATGGCCCACGGCCTAAACAACCAACCAATAAAGTTTTAAACAACAGCCACAACCAGCCGGAGCACCAACCTTCACAGAGGTTTACCTTTGATGGCAAGAAATTTGGCTAAGATAATCTCCCACTTCTTTATCCACCCTCGTTTTCTTCCTCAACTCCTCTAGTCCAGCCTTGCCGTCTATACTTTCAAGCAAACTCCTCTTCCTCCGTCCTTTCAGCTGCCGTTGATCAAGACGGACCCTTCACGTCCTTCTCAAGACAGGGATTCAAATAGAGGTCACGGTACATGTCGTCAACACCTTTACTATGCCACAGAGCGGTACTTGTGTTAGCGTTGAGACTATAGATCATGTATTCCAAACTAATGTAGGCAGACGGGCAGGTCCGAAATGGTGGTAAGCTGGTACTATTCGCATCCTGGTTTTGGCCGTCGATCTTCTAGAGTTGACATGGATACTCAGCAGAGTTTTGAAGCATTGAATCAAAGGGCCAGAATAGTGATGATAGATCCAATTCAGAGCGTGAAAAAGGTAGCCAACACCATCATCTTGGTCCGTTGACTGGATCAGACTGACATACTCACCAACTGGGGGCAAGCCAGTTAGGGTGGCAACGTCCATGACCGTTGGAGTCATAGGACCACAAGGACAGTGAAAAGAGTTGCTCGACCAACTCCAAAAACAGACGACTGCAGCAAGATGGTTGTGGTCCATGGTCACTTCAAAGCGGGAATATAGGATTAATTAAATAATCCCAAAGGCTTCCAGAAGGAAGAATAGTTCGGAGTCATACGTCAACCCATTCGTTCCAGGCCTTATTTATCCTAGTCTAAGAACGAATCAATCGGCTGGCAGTCCAGGCCGTCTAATCTAAACCATCAAAGAACAAGAGGAACTCATCCAGAACCGTTCTACGGTGAAAAATGTTGAGGTCATGTACAGGAGAATGATGAAAGGACTCGTCAAATGCTGGACCCAAAATCATAGAAGAAGAGGGTGAGATTTAAGAGAATACCTGACTTGAAATATGTCCAGCTTCTGCAGTCAATGCGGCCGAGAGATTTGGATTGGAAGAACCAGCAACACTAAGAAATGTCTTGGACCTTTTAAACATTATCTCAGGACAAAGATGAGATACTGAAAATGGAATAAAGGAAGAAGATGAAGTCTCCAGGAAGAAGAAGAGGTAGTAGAGCAAAGCAGAGGAAGGACTTCAGCTCGAATGAGGTTCAAATGAGCTGAGAAATGGGGAAAAGGATTTGGGCAGTTGAAGGGGCTATTTGACCAGAAGCTATCATATCCTTTTCCTTCCCGAGGTGCGACTCGTGTGGAAGATAATAATTACTTTCCTTATGTCTCTTCAAACTGACAGAAGGCTAAGAGACGTAAAGGAAGGTAGGAGAATTGTTAGTACTTATGTATGCGTATCTTCACCGGCCAACAAAAGTGCGTTGTGCGGTGCACAAAGAGATAAACAAAAGTGTGACGTGTGTCGCACAAAGGGAAATAGGAACGTGACGAGTGGCGAACAGAGAAAGTTACAGATGTGCAACATGTGGCAAGAAGAATCAGGGGCGAGCTATCATGGCAAACAAAGAGCACGGGTCTGATCAACCCATGATCTAATGCAAATTCAAAAGTAAGGTGGGATCAATTACCATAACCAAATTCAACGGTTAGATAACCGATCAAAGTGCTCTATAAATACA
>JAUPMG010197328.1:0-10074 GCA_031762675.1 Pachysandra terminalis
CTCTCTCTCACTCTCTCTCTCTCATACCCCATCCCTTCGTATTTTTTTTCATATGGTGGTGCTGTGGCAGTCCCAGCAAATTACCCCACCCTTTCCCTCTTCTATCCCCTCTCTTTGTTTTTTTTTTTTTTCATACAGTGGAGCTGTGGCATTCGACAATTCTAAAACTACTGATTGCCTAGCAGAGTGCTCTCTCTCTCTCTCTCTCTCTAGACTCCCCCCTTCCTCTCCCTTTCTTTTTATTGCTGTCGACTGCCACTGGGCTTGTTTTTTTTGTTTTTTTGTCTAATTATGTTTTCAGATGTACTGAATTATTAATTATGTTTTCTAAAATTTTATTTCTGTTTCTAGCTATCTGAATTATAAAATTATTAGTTCTGGTTTCTAAAATTTTTAATTCTATTTCTAACTTCTTGAATTATGAGATTATTAATTCTAAATTATTAATTCTGTTTTCTGAATTTGATTTTATATTCAATTATTTAGTTTAATATAGATGCTTCTCTTTATAAATAAATCACTTGCATGTATCACTCGATGTCTTGTTTTGCTTTCATATTCAATTCTTTATTTTAAAAATTCAAAACTTAATTGTTTTGTAGTTGTTTTATTTTGCATATTTTCTCTTAGATTAGTTTTCATGTTTTAATTTTTAATTTTATTTTTTTGCAATTAGTTTGGTTAGATTGATTTTCATTGTTATGTAATGTGCAAAACTGCAAAGTTTATTATAGGTGTCGGGAGATGTCCTCTTCTAGTAGTTCAAAGACGAGCCAAATCAAACGATTCAGCATGGGAGAATGCATTTTGGTCGGATATTAGTGACAAAAACAAGATTCAGTGTGAATTTTGTGGGGCCATAACAAATGAAGGCATTCATAGGCTAAAATAACACTTGATTGTTGGTTATGGGAATACTAAGAAACGCTCCAATGAATCAATGGAGATTATAAAGAATTGTTAGACCATTTATCAAGTCACAAAAGAAGTCATGGTTTCAGAATTCGGTTAAGATCCATAAAAAAAAGATTGTTGTAGAGAGTGAAGAGATTGAGGTGGGCTCTGGTTAACATAAGAAAAAAAGACAACCAATGATAGGTCCACTCAAGTGATGAATAAAAAGGTCACATGAAAGGAACCTATGGATATATTTTTGGAAAAGGGATACTGAAGTAGTTGCAGAGAGAATTAGAGGAAAAGTGGTTCAGACCACTATTGATAATAGATACAAGGAGGATCGGAAAGGTAAACAAATATGTATCAGGGTGGTTTTACCAAGCAGACATTCCTTTCAAAACTATGAAATTAAAAACTTTCAGGTGATGGTAGAAGCAATTGGCCAATTTTGACCAGGTTATCGACCTCTTACATCTCATGAGTTCTTTAAGTTCTTAAAGTCGAGATCATAGTGTAACGATCCCCAAGTTGAAACCAATCCCAAAAAACCAAAAATAACGTTGACTCGGTCCGATCCCGATACAACTCGGGCGATCCATCTCGGAATCGGCGAGTTGGATCGTCCGATCCAAGACGATCCAACAGAAAATGATTCGTTTTGTGAATCAGTTTGGATCGTCACGGATCCAACTCGGGATTGGACCAGGACGATACCCGATCCGAAACCGAGTTTAGACACTATGGTCAAGATAGATAAAATAAAACGGCTTTTTCAAGTTTACAAGGCAGCATGGAAGTATGGATGTACACTGATAAGAGGACAAAAAGTTTATTTCTTCTTGGTAAATTATACTGAAGGAATATACTTCTTAAAATCAATTGATGCATCCGATAAATCCATAATTCAAGTTATTTGTTTGAAGTGCTTGACAAGATGATGTAAGAGGCTGGAGAAGAGTATTTGATTCAAGTTGTAACAGATAATCATGCTGCTTATATCGTTGCAGCTTTTCATTTTGTTACCTTTCTAGTTCATATTTAATTGTCTTTTCTTTTTTTATATAATTGTTTAGTCATAAGGTTTTTTATAGGTAAAAAGTTAATGTACAAGAGATAATAAATGTTTTGGGTACCTTGTGTTTCTCATTGTTTAGATTTCGTTTTAGATTATATTGGAAAGTTCAAGGGAACATAAACCGTAATTGCAAAGGATTATTTACACACAAATAGGCTTTGAGATCTCTATCTGTTCCTCAGAATGGACAAAGAGTAGGTGGGCAAAGGATTGCAAATATTAACTTGTCAACAATCTTTTGGAGATGTGTAAGCTATTGTCTTTATGCATAATTTCCAATTGTACAAGTTTTGAGATTGGTTGATTTTGATGAGAAGCCACCAATTTGATATATTATGCTATCATGGAAGGAGTTAGAAATTAGATTCAAAGCCTCTTTGATCACAAAGAAAGAGATTATAAGCCTATTTTGAATATTGTTGATAGGAGATTAGAGGAGCAACTCAATTAATTTTTAAATGTAGTGGGTTTCATCCTTGACCCATGCTTTTATTTTAGAGTTTAACAGATTTCGGAGGACTATTGAAAATTTTGAAGTGAGGTTTTTTGAGTGTTTAAAGAGGGTGGCTAAATATGCAGATTTGGAAAATAAAGTCTTTAAGCAAATGTAAACTTATGAGTATGTCAGAGATCTCTGTGATAAAGATACGGCAATAGATATGGCAATCAGGCAAAGAGATAAAAAGCAACCAAGTAAGTTTGTGATGAGGCTTTTAAATTTTAAATATTAATTTCTAATACTTTCAATTAACTAGTTAAATGCTTAGTATTTTTTTATTAAGCTTGGAAGTTAAAAGTAATGAGCCTTGGGCTAACACCTCTTATCTTCAATGTTTGGCACTTCATATTCTAGGGTTTATATGCACAATTTCTAGTTGTGAACACAGAGTGTTTTTTAATATTTGAGTTCTAAATAATTCGCAATGTTTTTTTAATTTTATACTAAAGTGTTACTAAAGATATTTTGCTGTTAATTTAATTGATTGACATTATCCTTATCTTCTATTTTGTTTGTCAAGATTTACACAGAGAAATATACTTTAATAGAAGCCGACAGAATGATGTTTTCGTTCAATACAATTAGCGTTTACGAGAGAGATTTTTAACAAGGAAAGATTGCTCTCATGTATATAATCCAATCTGAGAAATGTGTCCATGAAGGGCTCAGTTGGTTAGATGTTGATAATGTTCTAGGGGATTCTAAAGCGCTATTAATGGTCCACCAAGGCTAAGGCGAAACATTCAAGTGCAACCAGCAGTAGTAGGTCAAGAAATGGATGTGAAGATCTAAGAGGAGAAGAAAATGATGAACCTAAATGGATTGATTCTGATGAGATTGAGGAACAGGAAAATGTATATGTGGATTACGATGATGATGGATCTATTGAGGCTAATCATGAACCTAAAATTTAAAAGCTTCGTCATAGACTTGGTTGCTTCATTGATTGCCATACCTTTACCAAAGTTGTCTCTAGCATTCTTATAAGTATCATTTGTTTAGAGATTTTATCTTGCAAATCTGTATCTCTAACCGTCCTCTCTAAACATTCAGATGATCCTACTTCAAAATTTTCATCGGTCCTTTGAAATCTCTTCAGCTTTAAAATAATATCTTGAGTTAAGGAAGAATTCCGCTACATGTAAACATTCAAGATAATTCACTTCAAATTTTTCAATAAAGTCCTCCGAAATCTTTTCAGTTTTAAAATAAAATAATGGGTTAAGTGATAAACCTGCTACATGTAAAGGTTCATTGAGTTGCTCCTCACATCTCTTATCCACAATATTCAAAATAGACTTATAGTCTATTTTCTTGTGGTCAAAGAAGTTTTGAATTTGATTTCTAGCTTGCTCCATAGTAGTAAAAATATATCTCATTGGTGGCTTCTCATCACCATCAACCAACCTCAAAACTTGCACAATCGAAAATGATGCTTTAAGACAATAGCTGATAACTCTCTTAAAAGTTGTTGACAAGATAATATTTGTGATCTTTTGCATCTTGCTTTTTTGCCCTCCTATTATTTGTTCATTTTGAAGAAAGAAATAGAGATCTTAAAGCTTGTTTGTGTGTAAATAAATTTTGGAGATTGAAGAAAATAATAGCAAACCGAGTAACTGCGGTCCTCACATATCATTTCCTATCTTGCCTCTCATGTGATTGAGATGAAGAGGATGCTTGTAGATGAAAACAGTAGCTATTTGGGCCTTTGTAATTACAATTTTTGTTCCTTTGAGCTTTCCAATGTCCTTTAACATGAGATCTAAGATCAATACCTATGGTCGCTTTTAAAATTGTAGGGGAATCAAGCTCTGTCCCCGTGTTTGTATCTTGTGCTTGAGCTAGGGAGAGTTTGTTGATTATTTTTTCTCTATTTTCTTTTTGCTAGAGATATGCGGGACCACCTTCGAAGGCCGGTCGGGGTGGTATGGGTCATGCCAGGGACAATTTTCTAGATAATGCATCAGTGGAGTTGTCCCAATCTTGGGGTGATGGATACTTTAATATATCGATCCCTTTTCCAATTCATTTGTTGGGTTATTTGGGGAGAGTGGAATATGTGAATCTTTGAAGATAGGAGAAGATTTTTGTCTTCTCCCATAGAGATGGTGATGTCTTTAGTAGCTTGGTGGACCTGTTCACGCTCGGAGTTCAGGGTAGTCTGTTTCTGATGTGTGTAGAGACTGAACATCCATTGCACTTTCATTAGTTGGACAATCGTGCTGATTGCTCTTACATATTGTTAAAGTGTAGTTGTATTTGTTTTTATTTTTTCCTCTCTTTTTTCTCTTTTCTCTGTTGAATTTTGTCTCCTGGCTTTTTTCTTTGCAGTCCTTCCCAGGTTGACCTTGTACATTTCTTTCTACCTTTTAAATATGTTCACAATTTAAGGCACTAATCTCATGAATTAAACTTCCACTAATAGTTAAACATCTCTTAAATGTGGTGTTATCACCCATTTTTGGTATTTTGATACTCACCTTTCAAGTGATCGGAGATACTCACTGGCCATTGCATCCACAAAAGATGTACTACTAACTCGATCTTCTTTTAAGGAAAGAATTTGCTCTAATACCAAGTGATGGTAGTGAGTAAACCTATCACCTGCTTTGCAGCTAATAGAATGTGGATATATATATATTCACTTAATAAGTTGTAAGCAGTCATATTGAATTAGTGAATAAAAATTAATATTTGGGCTTATGAGGTATTTTTTGGGTTGATTGGATTAGCAGCATGGTGGAGGCTTTTTCATAGGTCTCCCCTATGCAACTTAGCCGTTGACAGTGATTGAAGTAACTATACCCCCCATATTTTAGCTGCATATTAGGGGGTATATTTACGCGCTGCGTTAGAACGCCTTCATTACCACAGGCTGGTTGCTTGAGAGAGTTCAATTTTTGAATGGTTGGTTTTGTTGTTTCCATATCTTTGTCTTTATTACATTGATTGATGTTCTGTGCTTAAAGCTCTTTCATTTGATAATTTTAAAACACTTGACTATGTCCACAATCTTTGGGCTGCATAGCAGGGGACATATTTACCTACAGCATTAGAATGCTTTTATCACCACAGGCTTTGTTTGCATGAGATGTTCCGTTTGGACCCCAAATAATTGGTTTTGTTGTTTCCATAGCTTTATCTTTCGTACATTGGCCCTGGAAATGGATTTAATTTGATTTTCAGTTCTTAAAGCTCTTTGACTTGATGACATTTTCTCTAGTTCAAAAAAAAGTGTTCTGTTAAGAGTGCCACAACCGATGTATTTTTCCCTTCCATGTTTCTCACTTCCACATAGTGTGATGTGCAGTGAAGGAAAAATTTTGTTTCTTGAATTTGAATTCCATCTTTCACCTTCTGTAGATTGACTTGATCACATTTTTCTCTTGTTCCTAACCAATTGTTCTGTTATGAGCCCTTCAATGTTTCTCACTGCCACAAGATTGATTTAATTTTAAGGAGTGTGATGTGCAGCGAAGGAAAAAATTTGTTTCTTGAATTTGAATTCCATGTTTCACCTTCTGCAGGGTCAGGGCTGGAGATTATTGTGGTATTTGATGTCAATTTCTATTAGTAGTTCCCACAGAAGTTACACGATTCATCTCAGCTTGTTAATTTGGTTATCAAGGAGTCCTATTGCAAACGGGTTTATTGGTGATGAATGTTGAAGTTATATTTATTTTCGGCGTCTCCCTCATAACATTATTTTTTTTTTCTCTCTTTGTTTTGATTGAGGTTTACAGGATTTAGGTAGGAGAGTTTGATTCATGTGAGTTGGGTATTTTTGCCAATGTTTTAAAATCTGGCCGGGCCAGTTCAACTGGTTGAACTGGTACCCCAGTCGTATAACCGAGCCGGTTGGGCTTGTAACCCACTAAGTTTTGGAAACCAGTGATCTGGCTGGTTAAGACAAGTTTTACAAATCCAACCGGGTCATTGATTGGTTAGTTTCATTTATGATTATTTGTGTTGTATTTTCAATTTTTTTTTTTTGGGTGTTTGGAATATTGGCATATAGTCAATAATTTCTATTTGACATTACATGTTAATATACTATTATAGTAGCAAATTCTTTATTGAACTATGGTGGTTTGGTTATTTCTCTCTCTTTTTTTCTTCTATTTCATACTAATATATTTATATTATAGCACATGCCACATCAATTTCATGTTGGTCCGAGTTGACCCTCTGGTAGAACTGGTTTGATCATACCCACTGCCTTCACCAGTTTATGCCCGGGTCAGGATTGAGAACACTGATTTTTAAGTCTCTTTGTCTCGAGTTCCTGAAGATCTCACAATTTTGAGTGGTTCTCAGATTTGTAGCCAACTGTAGTTTGTAAAATGTGTACTAATGTTGACTTGTTTAGATCTCCCTCTCCTTTTGTGTAATTGTTATTGATTCAATAACACCACTATTTGGGGGGGTGGGGTGGGGTGATAATGTTGGTATTTACTTTTTTTTTTTTTAAAAAACATTACCAACTTGCATACCAAATAAGTTCTTCCATATGAAAGGATCAAAAGACGAATAATTTTGCCTTCAACACGTAAGAGGTGAATAGTTTAGGTCATAATATTTTTGACTATAAATTATGTAAAGTAAGATAAATATACAATTTTCCTCATTTTGGAGACAAAAATTGTCCAAAAGACGATCAAAACAGTCCAAACAGAATCTTGTCCAATAAGAACACTAATACGAAATCAATATAGGAGAATGGCAAGTATAGTTATAGTGCTTGGAGATTGCATACAAATAGTGATCATTTATGCCTATTTCGAATTTGTCCATTCTTTCAGTTTTCTATTGAGAGACAGAGGTTTGAAGACCTCGCCAGGTGTCTCCTATGCCGCTGCTTCCTTCTTTCCCTGAAGGTCAAACATGGAAACATCTCTTGAAAGCAGGGGGGCTGCGTTAGGGAGAATCAACGCTTTCGAGGTACGAAGATGGGCATCTTCAAATATGTGAAGCAGGTCGGTTTGATTCCTATTCATTGGTTTCAAATGTTGAACGGCAGATCGGTCTGAGGTACTAATTCGGTAGTCTCCTTCTCTTGTTCTATCAGAATGAGAATTCCCTATTGATTCGTCGAAAGACCAACGAGTATTACTTTTTTTAGGAGAGGGACTGAAGGATAGGTCTCCGCTGCTGCAAATGCGGATTCCTTCTGCAGGTGTCCAGGCGAATCAACTGCAGACCGCCCAAAGGCAAATATTTCATATTCGGGTCGGTTCGCCCGATTAGGTCTCGATCTCCCGGAATTCAATCATGACGAATGAGAAGTATCAACGAATAGACGCTTAGGAAGAAGCTTAAATGTTAGAAATAATTTTTAATCAAATTGGGTATATGTGATGTCAACGGGGAGAGCATTTCCTCCGTAATTTTGTCAGGAATATTGCTGCACCCATGTTGAAATGCTTGCCTGCGTTGCATTTAAGTTGTAGCGTACAAGTTGTGCATTTCAACCTAAGTGCAGCAAATCGTCCAGGCTCGTAGACCAGACGAAATGCTCTCATCAACGGGACGCGTAGGATCAAGGACGTGAGTTTGAATTCCCTTAAAATGTAAACTACGTGTCAAGATCAAGTGCCAAAGAACTCCAATGTCTAGGTTAATTTGGGACCCAAACCAGAACTCCAGTGTCTAGGTTAGTTGATCACGTGCTGGGTTAGACTGTTAGCGACAATAATATAATAGATTAACAAATGAAACAGAGCGAAGCTCCTCTTCTCCTTCGGGAAGTTGATTGTCGCATACAGGAAGATTAGGTAAGCATTTCGTCTGGACGAGTTGTTGCACCCCGTGTTGAAATGCTTGTTTACTAATGTATTATAATTAGGGTTCAAACATTTTAGCGTAGGGTACAAGCATTTTAATATGGGAACTTGTTGAAAACTCATTTCAGGAATTAAATCCCTAAGTTCATTTTGGAAACTTATTGATCAGATCAAGCAATAATAATAAACACAATAAAAATAAAAAACAAACAATACATACAGATATGCGTGGTTCGGCAAAGCCTACATCCATAAGAGCAAAAAAGGTTCTACTGTCAAAAGTGAATTAGGGTTATAATTTATATTCTTACCCGATATATGGGGCAAATCTCTAATATACTCAGGCCTCCAATATGAGCCATCCACTATCTCTAACAAACTAATTTGAAGACTTCTTGATCAGGTTTGGTTAAGCATATAGCAAAATAAGTTCTAAAATGATATAGGTGTTTTGGTTAACACGTACTAAATTGAGCTCAACTAAACTTTCTAATTATTTTCATACTTATAACCTACATTTATATCTTTTTATTTCTAATGACTTTCATATATTCTTATAGCCAACATTTATATCATTTTAAATGTGATAATAACAATCTAAAAATATCTATAATAGATAGAATGTATTTACAAGTTTGTTGTTACTCACTTTATTTACAAGCTTGCCACAGCACAAACTCAAAATTCATTTCCGAAAATTTAAAATTAGGGTTGGAAGTGATTCTGTGATGAAGGGTATTTTCTCATTCTTATTTTAGGAGAATTCATTATGCCTTTGCTAACCAATCGACCATTTATCTGAGATCTCATTCCAAGTCCTAGAATGCATTCCAAAATTGGCATCGAAACAAGACCTAACTACATGACACGTGAGGGGGGATGGAATAAACTAGATGGCTCAGAGTTAGTGGCGCAACTTGTGTTGGACTAACTCGAACCTAAACCTACCCAACCCAGCTTTGGGTTGAAAAAAGCCAATTTGAATTAATTCGGTTCAATTTTAGGTTAAGGTTTCGATTAATCCGAACCAACCCAAAACCCAAACCAAATCAACCTGGTTAATAATATACATAAATACATACACACACACATACACACACACACACACATATATATATATATATATATAGTTATTATGGTTTAATAACCAATCTAACTAGCCTCATGTTTATGGTTTGATAATGTGTTTAATATCAATATGCTCTGTTGCAATTGAATGTGTTGGGTAAGTTTGATTTGATTTTTTAAATATATGCACATTGCTCAGGTTAGTTTAAGTTCAAATATACGACTCAAGCTGTGATTGAGCTTATCAACCTCAAGCCAGTCCGAAATTGCAGTTTTGGTTAAGTTGGGTTTAGGACAAAATAAAATCGGTTGGGTTTGGGTTAATCTTCACGAGATTGGTTTGGGGTTAGGTTGAGGTCCACCCGATCAAACCGAACCGTTGCACCCGTACTCAGAATTAATCTGACTGTGCTGATCTTTAGCCATTGGATCGTTAGGCGGGGCCAGCTATGGGCTTATACTGTACTTGTTCTTTCTTGCAGCAATCCGAGCCCCAGACTTTACATTCCGGGGAACGGGATTGCCACTAAACACACTTGAGAAAAAAAAGGAAAATTACATTTTGAACCCTGAGGTTTGGACTACTTGTATTTAAACCTATTGAGGTTTGTTAAACTACAATCACACCTTTTTTGCTTTAATATCGGTTTCAGATTTCCCTTACCTTGAGTTGGGCTTCGCATCCTCTACAGCTTAAGGGTTACAGCAATCCATACAGCACCGTTGGATTGCTGCCACGTGGATTTAAC
>JAUPMG010197349.1:0-10074 GCA_031762675.1 Pachysandra terminalis
TTGAAGTATAAATACACTCTTAGCTCTTGACATCAGAATTCTCTTCGGTTTGCTTGTAGAAAGAATTGTCAATAGGGCAAATTTGAAATTAAATTATTTATTCACGCAGCCCAACACAAGGCTTACAAGGGATTGCTTTAAGGGGTAAAATAGGAATCAACTCTTTGATTCCTGCAACCCATAAAGACAATCGCCTATTTGAGTTCGTTGAAGGATTGTGAAAATCCAAATGAAATTAAAATCCTACGGCTCTCTTAATGCCACGTTAGAGTTCCGCTACAATAGTAGCGGAACCGGCTTCACTCGAACACGACTCCATAAAGAAGGGTCACTTGCAATTTTTAAAACCCTAAGAAAAGCGTGAGCTTAGGGACCATCACTCTAACCGGCTTCTACCTATTAAGAAAGAAATAATGAGTCCGTCTCGGACATATGTCAGGACACATGTCAACTTCCTATGAGGTTCCCACGAAGTTTTTGTGATCCAGATCACGGTGGATTGAATCCTCGTAGATTGTAGCCCCTTCCTTTATTACTATGGATCCACTTCTAGTTTGATGACACTTCTGTATGGTCTTCTGGATTATTGGAACACCCACTTGTGAATCTTTAAGGCTCCGTTTGGTGCAGCTTTCTAAGGTCCAGGAAATCCTTTCTAGACCTAAATGGGCTTCCAACCCAATGTTTTGGTGTTTGGTGCAAGGTTTCAAGGATCAGACCAACGCGATCTGTATCGGCCGGTTCTTATTGGGATTGGCTAGGACCGGTCCGGTGTCAAGCCAAGATACAACTGTTGTATAGTGAGGCTTTAGATCAGATCGGACCGATCTGTTTCGTATCGGGATTGACCAGACCAGTCTGATCCCAAGCCACGATACAACTGTTATATCATGGGGCTTTGAACCAGATCGGTACAACCGATACCTGTACAGACTAGTGGGTACAACCAATTCGTTTTTTTTTTTTTTAAATTTATAGATTGAACGGTTCAGATTGGTATTGATCTGGGCTAGTCCGGACCAACTGGTACCACCAATCCAGCGATCGGTATCACCGGTCTAGCAATTGGTCCAACCAATTCAAATTTTTTTCAATTAAAAAAAAAAGTAGGCTGTCCACTTTTGCACCGATCTAAACCGGACTGTACCATTGATCTGGACCGGGATTGACTAGGACCGGTCCGATCCCCGATCTTTAAACCTTGGTTTGGTGACACTTCTGAAAGCTTCTTTGGATCGAAGTGCTCCTTCTAGAACCTATTTTGGTGAAGCAGACATGAGACTGCTTCTAAAAACTGTGTTTGTGAGATAAAGAGCATTCCTTTATATAACTTTTCTCACCAAACGTAATTTTTAACCAATAGCTTTTATTCAAAGCCTTTTTTAACAAAGTCCTTCAATTTGTAAGAAGCTTTGTCAAACAGGCCCTAAATTCTCTCTCTCTCTCTCTCTCTCTCTCTCTCTCTCTCTCTATATATATATATATATATTACTTTTGCATTCAAACCATGCGAGCATGTTCTCATCCTATATACATTCACTTATACACATATACACAGCAATGTATACATGTATGGCACAGCAACATATACATGTATGTCAAGTCAATTTATCATCATACATGCATGCAATTAAGTACAATGGAAGAGTAGTACGGGTTGTTTCTTGTGGCATATTTTCAGTGTAGTAGGGGTCTTTCCCCCTTTTGAAAGCAATTGTCTGCACTTTTTTTTTTTCTTCTGCTTTTTTTGGTCTTAATCACGTGGTGTCCCACACCCACATAGGGGTGGAACTAATTCACGTTCGGGGCGGAAGCATTAAAGGCAAACCCTTAACAAGGGGTGCTTTTAGTAGGATTCGAATTCCAGACTTTCCTCAGGAGACATCCACTAGAGCCCAACTTGCTACCAACCGAGTCAAACATAGGTGGTTAATTGTCTGCACTTTCACAGACCATATTAGAGCTTTTTCCTTGTTCAGAAATATGCTTTTGGTTGAGAAGGCTGGTGAGATGTACCATAGATAGCCTGTGAAATAATTTTTACACGTGGCAGTTGAGTTGGCCATAATTTTTTTTTTTTATTTCTACTATTATTATTATTACAAAAAATTCTAAATAACTAAAAAATTAATAAGTAAGAAAAATATACCCATAGGATAAAACCATATTTAGGGCCTGTTTGCCATAGCCTTTTACAAATTGAAGGACTTCAATATAAAGAGCTTTGAAACAAAGCTATTGGTTAAAAATTATGAAAAAGTTATAACTGCTTCTCGCAAACACAGTTTTTAGAAGCCGCCCCACACGTTCACCAAAATAGATTTCCTGAAAACGCTTTCACCTAAAGCAGCTTCAGAAGTATCACCAAACACCAAGAGTAGGAAGCCTTTTTTAGGAGAGTGGATCATGCGCGGGTGGCAATTAAGTGCAAGTGGGTGCAGGCGAAACGCTATTGGCTCACGTCACCTAAATTCATGTGAACAAAAAATAAAAATATTTTAGATTATTTTTTCCTTTTATTTACATGTGTGGGTAGCCAATAAAGTACCGCCCGCACTCACCCGCACGGCAAAACCACCCGCACCTGATCCACTGCGCTTTTTTAGGTCTAGAAAGAACTTCTTGTCCAAAAGGAAGCGATGCCAAACCGAACCTTTTCACCAGACGAGATATATCATCCCTTCACTAAAAGATTAAGTTTTACCAGCTGGATTGAATTTTTTTTCTTTCTTTTTTTGATTTTATTATGAAAAAATAAATAAAACAATTTTAAAAAACTTTTCGAGATCAGTAAGATTTAAGATTAGTTTTGAAGAGGAACCGGTTGACCTAAGCACCTGGCCTAGATCCAAGCCATTCCCTTAGATGGTGATGTTCATGGGATCCACATGTGAGACCTAAATGCCATCCATGAGCCCTTTAGAGGAGGAAACCCTTCCCTTCCTCCTTCCACGTGTTGTTGAGCACCAGATCCCACCACCAAAATGCCTGTGATGTCTACCACCACCACCTGAGGAGTTGGTAGTTATGGGTCGGACCCAAACATTGGACTGCCATGTGGAGGAGCTAGCTCTATGGGATCTGAGCATTTAGGGTCTAGTGTCCTAATAAAGAAGGGTTACAATTTGGACATCCCTTGGGTTTTTTTTTTTTTTTTTTTGGCCTTAACCACGTGGTGTCTCCACACCCACATCGGTGTGGGACTAATCCACGTTCGCGGGAGCATTACAAATAAACTCCTGTCCGCGAATGCTTCTAGTGGGATTCGAACTCTAGACTTACCTCCGGAGACTCCCACTAGAGCCCAGCTTGCTACCAATTGAGGTGAGAGGACCCAATTGAGGTGAGAGGACCCAAAAGAGAAAGGTTTTTTGCATTTATACCCTTATATTATAGTATATTTGTATTTATATTCTTGCATTATAAATATATAAGGGTATATTTATATTTATATATCTACAATTTTTATATTTATATCTATTTCCCTCTATTATCATATTTTTTAAATTTGTACACCCTACATTAAAAGATGTAAACTTCCATTACTTATTTTAATTGAATGACTATAATATCATTTTACTTATTAAGTTTTATTTTGTCTTCATTCTCCTACATTATCCATTTTTTTTGCATCTTTACCCCTTTGTTTGCCAAATTTCTTACATCTACACCCTTAATGATATATTACATATTTTGTTTGTAAAAAAAAAAAAAAAAAAAACCTCATAATATAAGTTCTTATATTTGTTAAAATGTAAAGAAGATATAAAAGTACATTCTCTTATGACCAAAATAAAGATTGAAAATATATAACTTAAATCCATTTGGTTGCATTTTATTAGGTATTAATACCTTAGATCGAGTAAAGTCGGGTTGAGTTATGAGAATTTTTTATTTTTTATATTTTTTGTCTTAACCACGTGGTGTCCCCACACCCACATTGATGTGGGACTAATCCACGTTCGGGACGGGAGCATTGAAGGTAAACCCCTGGCCACGAGTGCTTCTGGTGAGATTCGAACTCCAAACTTACCTCCGAAGACGCCCACTAGAGCCCCAACTTGCTACCAACTGATCCACACATCGGTGGTTATGAGAATTTGTTTTGTATTATCCTTACATTTTAATAGAAACACTTATATTTATAAAGTTATCTTGATCACTTATGAAAATAAAAAATGAGTGCGGCTTTTAACATTTAGTGTATAAATGCACAATTGTGATATATAGAAGGCTATTGATGCAAAAAAGCGGTAACATATGGATGAAGGCAAAATAACATTTATTAAGTAAACGAATAATATAATCATTCAATTAAAACAGGTAACGAAAATTTGAATCGTTTAACATACAAATGCAAATTATGATAATAGAAAGATGTGTGGCTCAGCTGGTAGCAAGCTGGGCTCTAGTGGGAGTCTTCGGAGGTAAGTCTAGAGTTCAAATCCCACTAGAAGCACTCGTGGTTAGGGATTTACCGTAATTGCTCCCACCCCGAACATGGATTAGTCCCACACCCAATGTGTGTGTGTGTGTGTATATATATATATATATATATATATATATATATATATATCTAAAATGCAAGAATATAAATACAAATACACCATAATATACGGATATAGATGCGAAAAAACCCCCAAAAAATAAATGGTGCTCGGATGAAAAAACAGTGGGTGCCCAAATCCTCCACATCCGAAGAAAAGTAAGGCTCTTTGATGCCTAATAGCCACCTCTTTTGACTCCTTTTGGGGACAGTACAGTAGAGCAGCAGAAACAGCTAAAGACAATCAACTTTGGGAGACCTTTTCTTACTGTGCTGTTGGGAGGTTTTTAGGCTGCGTTTGTCCTGTTAAAGTGGACCCATCTTGGTAAATTGCAACTTAAATTAATTTTATGAAAACCTTTTTAATGGCTTTTGCTAAATTTTATTAAACCTTTATTCTTCTGTTATGTCTCGCTTGGATACCAAGAAAATGTCAGAAACTACATGAAATTAACATAAAAGGAAGTGAAAATAACTTTGCTGGTGTTATTAGGGTAAGTCAACGAATGTTTACGAGTTTGTTAATAACAAGATACAATGAATCAAATTGCTGAAGCTTCCAAGAAATTTCTTTGCTATTTGAATGCTTTGAGTCTTCCTCTCATTCAACATCAGTTTCAACTAACAGCATAGGTTGACTGCTATGTTGTCTGTATTACATCAAATGACCAAATAGAGCTCCATCTGCAGAGAGAGAGAGAGACTCAGGTAAATCCAGCTAGATTTGTGCAGAATTCTGAAACAAAGAACAACATAGAGATCTGATCACAGGTCCTGAATCATGTCCTAATACAAACTTCAGTGGGCTGATTGAATTAAATAGCACAAGAAACATCACCTGGGTTTTTCAGAACTCCTTTAACCCACTGATGTGTTAGCACTAACACTGTTGGTAGGGTTATGGTATATTCAAAATTTACATAAAACAGCAGGAGGCCCCAGGTCCGAGTCCCCGAGCTTACCTGATATATGGTCCTTGTGGGTGAGGTCATGTATCCGGCATTTACCCTGTCCCCACTATGTGGGGTCAGGCTCCACGTCGCCAAAAAGAAAAATAGAAAAATAAATAAATAATAATGGGAGTTTTCCGAATAGGAAAGCCACCAGATGATAACCTAAAGTAATCAAAACAATCATGCAAATTAAGAAGATGGGAAGGAATTGTCACTTGCTATGGTGCATGTTGGCAAAGAGGTGAGGGGAGGACCTAAATGGGTTTAAAAAAATCAATCAGGAGTGAAAGAAGTGAGCTTGTATACAGTTCATAAAAAGAAAAAGGAATTTACTATGTCGAGGCCCACCGTTCATTACTCGCTGCTTCTGCTGCTGCTGCACTCATTGACCTACCTGAAACCAAGATCCTGCAAAGTTAGCAATCTCTCTACATACAACTCATGGCAGTCGGGCGGGGAGGAGGGGACTGATCCACCACTGGCTCTTGGAAGTATGACAAGCACCAGCCAGCTTGGTGAATTTCCATACAATTGCAGTAAATACCCATCAGTTGTTAGGACCAAGGTTAGTAATGTCGCTGTCATAAGACATGTCGCCGGGTTCCTCTGGCGACATGTCGCCGGCATGGCATGAAAAAAAAACAGAAAAAAGTGGGTAAAAAATGTGTTTTAGTTGTGAAACGTAAGGGATGTAATCGAGGCCAAAATACATTTAAAAAACCTAAAAATTGATACAAACAATGTGTATATGATCAATGACATACATTTAGATATACTACCGGCATATGAAACATAGAGATACTATTTACAAAGAATCGATTAGAGCTTAAATAATACAAATAGGTACATGAAACACAATAAAAGACTGAAATTGCATGACATACATAAAATAAGCAAATACAAATAAGGAGACATCAGCCCCTATTTATATATATATATACTGTATACAGTAGTACATCCATAAAGAGTGGCGCCCCGGCTCAACACCATCCCCATCACCCTCCACCCCCTATTCTGATCACAATGCACTATCTCTATATAATGACAATATTGGCCCCAATCCATAGTATGATGGTACCACTGCATGTAGTCTCTCAAGTGTCTCTGGTACCTCAACATGTCTTATTTTTCTTCCATGTCGCATATGCAAAACAGTACGTGCAACATTTTTTCCCCTTTGTGTCGCGACATACTGGCGACATGGGGGAAAAACTCTTTATAACGACTTCCCCACATACCGCGTAGCCCAGTGCCCAAGTAACAACATGTTGAGACATTTACAACACTCGTTAGGACTATTACTTTTCAGAAACTCCCAGGCATTCAACATAATTTAACAGATCTCATAAGGATAATCAAATACTAAGAATACATATAGACAAACAACCTATTACAAGATACACAGTGTGAGAGAGAATGCATCATTTCGACATCCTATCACATTCATAATGTTTAACAATCTGAGATGGCCGAATTGCGGTCACTGCTTCCCAAAGTCTAGTCTGCAATTGTTCCATGTAGCATGACCAACAATGCAAGCCATCAAATTGACAAGACAAAATAGCATCATTTCATAGACAAGCTTGGGTTAGGATACCATGGGATCATGGCTCCCTAGCCCAAGGTTTTAACTAAGGAATATTTCGGTCATTTTGGACCCTTAGATCCAAATGAAATTCCGATCATCTCATCAAAACTTCAGACTTTTTTCCCAATTGTTTTATTATTTCTGGAATAAAAAATTAATTTTCAGAAATATTCAAAACATATTGACAGAAATTTGAACACCCATATATTTCATCACGGGGATGATTTAGAAAGCTCGTGCTTTTCTGCAAGAAGCTATTAGCCATCCGAACGTATTTGAACTTCTGGCCAGACACTATATACCAAATTGGATGGTCAAAACCTCGGGCTTATTCTGTTTTTTAAAGCACAAGCTTTCTGAATCACAACCCTTCCGTGAAATATTCCCAGGATATCAACAAGACAATTTCTTCCACCATGTCTGAAACTGAAACTTCATGAAATCACGAGGGATTTCAAACTGTGCCCTAGCCGAACAGATACAATTTCTATCCTAAGTACTACTGAATACTGATCCTATAGTTTAAATAGACAAATAAATTAGAAGTACAAATTTCTGCCAGTGCAGCTCAAAGGAATAAAATTGTAGCTTTACCTTGTAGATCTCTATGCCCCAAGCTGGAAGTGTAGACGAAGCCCACAGTAGTATATCAACTGCTCTCAGTTTTAATTTGCCAGCTGGCAGAGTAGCCTGCAAAGCAAAACTAGTAGTCTAGGATGAGAAATTAGACGACTGTACCACTAATATATCCTACAATGCTTTTGCCATGTACAATTCTTCAATTTCTGTAAAAAAATATTTATCCTTTTTATACATGTCACTAACTTCTTCCTGCCTGTTCAGCTGCATTAACATGAAGTTATACAACACAATCTACACAAAAATAAGATAAACGCACTAGTAACTCAAAGCAAACAGAAGGAATGCACTAGTAACTCAAGGCAACCAGAAGGAGATGTGCCCTCAAAGATAAATGGTGAAATGAAAGATACATACCCAAGTATTCCATCTTTGTTAATGTTGAAGAAAGCTGGCACGTTTGGTAAATCCAAGCTTCATAATGCCATGAACCTGTCTACACACTTCTAAAATACATTGGGATTCATTTCCTAGGGAAAATTCAAATGGTAAAATAACAACTATAAAGGTACCATCAATCATAACGAACTATAATATATTCAGCCTCCTCAAACCAATTTCTGAATGGGTTTTCAATCTTACATTTTGTTCTCCAGCTCCAATCCCTATGGAGCCATAAAACTACACTTGTATCAGTCTTATCACAGGAGCCTTAACTAGCAAAGAATCCCACTTCACTAATCTTAATCTTTGAAGGTATGGGTCAACATGCCAGACCCTTATCCATGCCAAAAACCAGCTGAAGTCTCATAAAAAATACATTAAAAAATGGCAAATCAATCTCATTTTGTACACAATGTACAGAGGGTACAGGGTTGTGATAATTTGACTCCTCAAAGAAGTATTATGTAGTGCAGCAGAGATTCAGATCTACATCTGTACTTTTTTTTCTCCTCGAGACCTTACTCGAGGAAACAAACCAGAGAAACATCATACATTCACAGGGTTAACATAGTCTTTAATAGCATAGGGATTATTAACGGCCAATAGCCTCCATTGCTTGCCGTACCCGACGTAGTAATCCTTCTACATCTTGGAAGTTGAAATCAAGGACTCTCTTAACAGAAGAGATACCATCCCCAGACTGTGCCTCTTCCAGTCTTAGGTTAGCAGCTGCAAAAGCATTCTGCGATTTCTCTGAGGCTTCCATTGCAAAACCTACATCCTGTGCCTGCAAACAATCACATTTGAAGGCACTTTTTATAACCCATTTGTAGACATAGTTATTTAAATGCAATCTAAGCATCAACCTTTAAGAATTACGATTCTTGGTTCTAGGGAGGTAACCAATTAAGATGATGCCAGACTCTATCCCAAGACAAATACCAAAGGAGTACCTTATATATTCTCTGTTAATTATACCCATTTAAGCCCCACTTATGCAATGTTCCATGATGTCCAGATCGAATGACACTCTTTTCTTTTGCATAAAACAAGGCTCCTTAATGGAATTTCAACACATAAGAATGAAATTTAACACAATAATGGGTATACTTACAAAGTTGAGCAGCCGCACAAAGTTGGGACGGTTTCGAGCAACAATGACATGGTTTCCCGTAACTTGAGGAGAATTATGACCCTTGGTTAAAGCAGCTTTATCAAGTGTTGCTTGATTGTTTAAGTTATCAACATCTGAGGCAGAAGAGGACGGAGACTCGCCTACGGAAAAGATTAAAAGGGAAGAAGCACATCAGCCAAAGTAATATTTTTTTTTTTGATCAGAAAAGAAAACTATTCATTAATATAGCCGTAATGCCAAAATGTACAGGCAGTACAATCTACAGGTTATCAAACCAAATCAGAAACGAAAACTTATAATACTAACTCTAAGTATCCCATTTCATGCCCCATTTACAATCAAATGCTGTATATATGATTCCCCCAAACTCGTTATAGTTAGATGCCCAAAAAAAACAGTAATGAAAAAGTATCGTCCATAATATTTTGTATGTCATTTTCCAGCTCTTTGAAAATCCTCCGGTTTCTTTCACCCCAGACAGTCCATGAGAATAAATGACATTTTAATTCTTCTCTTTCACCCCGCACAGCTCTTTGATGTGCACGCTATGTAACAAGTAGATAACAAATCTCTCTTTATTTATTACTCAATTACTGATCAAATTTCAGGCAATTACCTATTTGTCATTACCAAAAGAATAAATGACATTTTAATTCTTCTCTTTCACCCGGCACAGCTCTTTGATGTGCAAGCTATGTAACAAGTAGATAAAAAATCTCTCTTTATTTATTACTCAATTACTGATCAAATTTCAGGCAATTACCTATATGTCATTACCATGGTGAACTTTCCAACAACAAACCGTACTTTGGGGAAAAGATACCGAGTA
>JAUPMG010197370.1:0-10074 GCA_031762675.1 Pachysandra terminalis
TATTAGTGGTAATGATATGACAATCCGCGGTCTAGCAATAGATCCCGAAGGTCTAACCTCGTGATCCGTGCCTTCCCACTTGGGATGTGTCACTGGAATCGGGGCGTGACAGATTTAGTGTAGAATAATGTAGTTTATGTGAAATAGAAAGAATGCATGCTTGTTAAAATTATCTTCACCCTATACACAAATTTTGTGAAGCTTAGTTAGTATATCATGAGCACATACCATGTTATAGTCTAATAGTTTCCTCTTAATGAAGTATGCCTAGTCAAATTGTATGATTGTGAAGGATGGAATGGCGTATGCAATCGCTATGGTTGGTGAATGAAAGTTCCCAACCATAGCTAGGATTGATGAACCACTGGTTGAAATGTGATGTGAAGAATGGATTGAATGCTTAGGTAGACTATATTACACCTTGTACACTATTATGTATGTTTAGCTAGCGTGCACTACACCATAACACTGCACAGCGTAGACTCTAGACCACCATGTGGTCAATGAGTGAGACCTTGTACCAAAACCTCATGGTTGGGTCTTGTGTTTGGAAAAATAAGAGTGATGTGAATTCCACATCTGGGGAGGGACCAGCTATATTGTGTTAAGGGCGTAGATAACCCAATAAACCTTTCTTTGCCCAAGGGCTCTGCACCGCGGATGAGAAAATATAAGTAAAGGACCTCTATGGTTAGGCCAGCTAGTCATGTTTTCCTGAGGGATACCGCAAGTGGCTGCAAGTCTCGATCTATGGACCACTGATAAAAAATAAGTGGGGATTGTGCCCTCTAGATTGAAAACCCTTAAAAATGCGTTGTACACGTAGAATAGCTCTATTTCCATGGACCCATACGGGACGGAAGCTTTCAGCTTACTGGAACACCCTGTGGTGAATTCAGGTTGCTGGGACATCCCGAAATAGAGACTGGATTAGGAGGAAATAGACTATATTGACACTCCATTAGAGTTGCATTTGCACAGCATGCAGAGCTTGCTTGTTAGCTCACCTTGGTGAGGATATAGTCTAGAAATATTAGCATGCATTTTAAATTGAATTCATTTACCTCATGCATTTAATTGTTTGTAATAAGAGTGATTGATTTGTGTTTGGGTTAAGATGTCGTAGAAATGTGAAATGTTGGGGATTAACTTATATATTCCTAGATGTATCTAACTTACTGGCTAGTTGTAGCTCACGCCTTTTTGGCAACCACATTTCAGGATCTTTAGAAGAGGCTGTAACACCAACATTTGAAGCCAGGGAAGAGCTCCACAAGGAATAAGACGAGTTTTACGCGCCTTCTTGAAGTTCATTGTAATGATTTTGTCTATAGTTTTTTTTGTAAACTCTCATATCACTTTTACCCTGAATTGTTCCTTTTTGGAGGTACACAGGGTGTAACCTTTATAAATCTGATTTAAAATCTAGAACTGTACGTTGTTTTTCCGTTGCTCATATTATAAATACGTATGTTGTTTTTTGTTTTTAATTTGACTACTAATCTAATTTTTACTTCTCTAACTATGATCCAATTACCACTCTCCTCTTATGGAAGTGAAGGTCATTAACTGGCTTACCAGTGGACCCTAAGTGGTCTTGAGGATTCGGGTCGGGACAGAAGGTTTACCTTCTAGTTGTATCTTCACGTTTGTTCTAGTTATCTTGTTTGGAAGTGTTATTGACGCGTAAAATCAGTTATTCACATTGGAAACTAACTTGCGCAGTTTAATTTATATTTTCTTTCTTTAGGTGAACTTACAAAAGGTTCTGGCACATCCGCACCCCCTTGGTCACACAATCGATCGAGAGAGGAGGTTTGGTCATTTGACAAAAGCACAAACAAATATTCTGTTATTTTGACTGACATCAACATGGATTGTAATGATTAACACACAACCCAGTAACCAACACTTGCAAACTCTCCTCCCATACAACCTTGGATGTTAGGTGCTTGCCGGTATTGGAGTTTGATAAATCATGTTGGAATTTCTATTATGAAGGTTGTATGGGAGGAAAGTTTGCAAGTGATGGTTGCTGGCTTGTGTGTTGATTAAAGGAGGGGTTGTAGAGAGGAAGGGATTAACAGGTGGTTTGGGTTCTGTTGGGATGGTTTTGGATCTGGGTTTTGGGTTGTCAATAAGGGTTGAAACAGGGAGGAATAGTGGGTATGTGGGTTCGGTTACTGTTGTCGTAGCAGTAGCTATTATGAGAGAGAGAGAGAGAGAGAGAGAGAGAAGATGGCGGAAAAGTTAGATTTGCAAAAAGAAGGCGCGAAGGTTAAAACATCCATTTAAAACCTCCGTTGCAACAAGGGACACTTGTCAACCCCTCATTAGCTTCACACGAAGATCGTATGGAAAGAGATCATAAAAGATCCTCCTCTGTTGAGTCCATCTTATACAATACCCACTGCTAACCCAATCACATCAAGTAGGAGTAGATATAGCCAGACAACACCACAACTATATGTACATTCTATATATCGCATGGGGCTCCCACTAGTATATATATATAAACATCTCTGTATATAATCGATTTGTTGGATTTTAGAGATGGGTCGACCCGATTGGCCCAACCCGTTTGGGTCGATCCGGAGTCCCCACTTAATGGGACGTCCATACTTGATTAGAAGTGTGGATGTGGATAACACTCTGCTAATTGGATTAGGAGATAGAGTTCTAGGAGGAGTTAAGTTGAGTCTTCTATATGTAGAAGACTTCTCACCCGTACCCAAGGTTACTATTCACGTTTTTGAGAATCCACGCCTAAAGAACTCTCTTTTCTCTTCATCTCTTCTTCCTATCGAGATCTGGTTTTGCTATTGGGGTTCCATACAACTAGACTGATTAAGAATGGATTCATTGTATGTGGTCCTAGTAATCACATATTCTGACGTGGGACGTTATCCAGTTCGATAGAGATCTTCCGTTGTAGATTCTGGTTCGTGTGCATTGAGGTATGTGATCTGGATCGTTTACCACCATCATTGGTATCCAAACTACTGCGATACGTCTTCATTGGATTGAGATATGTCGAGAAACCTCGTCTACTTATCAATTTTCTGTAGAAATTTGCTATTTGTGTGTGCCCCAAGACTATTGCATTTGTGCGCACTCCCCTAGGTTGCCGCAATTGCATGCCTGGGCTGCTACGCATGCACCCGCATCCCTAGGCTATTGGGCCTGCGTACTGGGCTGTCCGAGCGCACCTTTCTATGCTAGGCTAAGCGCGCGCCTGCTTCGTTGGGGCGCTCATAAGGGCCGAAGCTCGCTAGCTACACTGGACCGTCCACATAAGTCTTTTGCGTTGGGCGCCAAGCGCACCTACTGTGCTGAGCTACCCACACACAACCTGCTACGCTAGGCTGTTTGCGCGGGCTAGCTGCGCTGGTCCGCCCTCGTGGGCCAGCTGCGCTAGTCCGCCCGCGTGGGCCTGCTGCACTCGGCTGCTCGCATGTCTGCTGCACATGGCTACTCGCGCGCGGCCAACGTACCCCATGTTGCTGGGCTCCTGCGCGCACCCCTTGTTATCGGGCTACTGTGCGCACCCCTTGTTGTTGGGCTATTGCACTGGGCTGCCTCGTGCACCCCAATTAGATCTTGAAATTCATTTTTTTTTTGAATTATAAAGTTAGAGTTTTGTATCATGTTTGAGAATTATTTGAATGATTATATGAAGTTAACCTTTAAATAATATCATGATTTAATTAGTGATTTATTTGCATGATTACATGAGGTTAACATGTAAATAATATCATGATTTAAGTTTACTTTATTTGCATGATTACATCATGTTAACTTGCAAATAATATCATGATTTAATTATTTTATTTGCAAGTTTATATGAGGTTAGCATGTAAATAATATCATGATTTAATTATTTTATTTGCATGATTATATTGGGTTAACATGAAAATATTATCATGCTTTAAGTTTATTTTATTTGTGTAATTGTATGAGGTTAACATGTAAATAATATCATGATTTAGTTTATGTTATTTGCATGATTATATGAGATTAATATGTAAATAATATCATATTTTTAGATTATTTTATTTGTGTGATTATATGAGATTAACATGTAAATAACATCCTAATTAAGAATATGTTATTTCCTAGATGTGTTTTGCATATTATGGATTAAGAGCAGTATTGAAATTTTATCATATTGGTGATGATTATGCATTACGACTTACGATCTAGTTTATTTTTGATCTATTTAATGAATGATTAATATTATGATTTAGTCCTAGATAATGATGCACAATCAACAATATCTGTGTATATGAGAAGTTAGAGATGTGTGCACTTTAATTATAGTGATATGGCCGCTAAAAGAATAGTAGCTGACCTAAACAAGGACATATGGCATAGGAAAATACAGTATCTTCTCGACGAATCTATGGCCCTATAAACTTTATCACATAGCTTAGTTTATCCCAAGGAGGGGACCACTACCTAGCATGATATGGAGGCCTATCAGGCTTGAGCCAAGAATGATCGTTGTGCAAGCTATAGTATGTTGAGTAATATGCACAATGATCTTATTGGCGAATTTGAGGCCTATAAGATGTAGAACGCACTGAAACTCACATTCGTTAGTTCCTCGGCTACCAGATCACGTGCACTAACGATCAAGTTTGAGACCTATAAGATGGCTCCCAGCGTGAGTATGGTTGAGCATCTTAGGAGGATGTCTTCTATGATACAAGATCAGAAAGCATCAGGGAATCTCTTGACAGATAAGGAGTAAATTCTTGTTGTTCTGAGATCCCTACCTAACTCGTGGGAGCAGATGAGGCTCGTCATGATGCACAATAAGAAAATTAAAACGTTCAACGATTTGTCGTAATATCTTGAGCTCGAGGTAGAGCATCAGACGGCAAGGTCTAACAGCATTGCACTCTTAGTCGAACCGACAAAGCGCCAGACAACCAAGTCTAAGAACAAGGGTGAGGCATCCCAACAGGGGAAACAACTGAGAAAGCGCCTAAGGTAAACAAAAGTACCAAGCGCCCTAGAGAGGGAAGTGTGGAGAAATGAGAAACATGTCCAAAGTGATCTGCTATCGCTAGTAAAGATGCTTAGACTAGTTTTTCTGTTACTTTCAGTAGAGACTACATCTCCACTTCTTTAGATTCGGTTTTATATGGAAGGGGATTTATTTCTGATGGTCTATTTAAACTTAATATTGATAAATTCAGGTGATGCAAATTTGGTTTCTAATTTGACTTCCCATGATGATTATGCTATTTTTGATTCATTGAGATGGTATGCTAGACTATGCCACATAGGGCTAAAGAGGATGAACTGTTTGGCTAAAGCAAGTCTACTAGGATTGCTTACCAAGGTTCAATTACTCGTTTGTGAGCATTGTTTCAGGCAATAAGCCATACAGGAAACCAGTTAGTAAAGCAGTGAGAGGAAACTTTCCTTTAGAGTCAGTCCATTCTGACATATATGGACCAATCAATGTTAGCACCCTCCACGAAGAATCATATTTCATCACATTCATCGATGATTACATGCGATACGGTTATGTGTACTTGATTTCCCATAAGTCGGAAGCATTAGATTGCTTTAGACGCTTTGTGGCAAAAATCGAGAACCAATTAGATCGACACATGAAGTGTCTCTATACCAATAAGGAATGTGAGTATTTAGCTGATATGTTTCTGGAGTTATGTGAATAAAAGGGAATCCGTAGACTATTGACGATCTCAAACACACCTCAACAGAATGGTGTTGCAGAGAGAAGGAACAGTACTTTGTTAGTCATGGTGAAGTCGATGATGGCGGAAGCTCCCCTACCCATTAGTTTTTGGGGAGACGCACGTATCACTGCAACCTATATCTTAAACCGTGTCCCTACTAAGTTATTTCCTTGCACACCATACCATTTATGAACAAGCACAGAGCCTGACCTAACTTACATGAGGCCATGGGGGTCGACAAGTTATGTTTATGTGCCTTCCCACCAGAAAGGGAAGCTAGACAAGAGAGTCACTAAGTGCAACTTTTTAAGATACATAGAGCACTCTCAGGGATAAGTCTTTGTCCGTGAACAGACTAACAAGGGTCTAACATAGATTGAGTCATGTGATGTGGATTTCATCGAGGATGATTTCCCAAGCAGGAAGAGATCATGGATGAATCTGGAACTCTTTGAGATGAATGAGCCAGAGTTGGGATTAGCAGAGATCACCCCATATCCAACTACCACAGAGAACGTCAATTCTCAAAAGGTTTCTATGGATTCTACGAATATTATGGATAGTGGGAGTGGATTACCACCTAGTGGGAATGTCCTATAGGACACGGATTCCAGTAATCCCATGTGTAGGAGTAGTCGTGAAAAGATTCTTCATCGTCATTTTACGATTGAGGTAAGTTTTTCATAACTGCCACGCTCGATGATGATGAGCCTAGTTCATACTTGGAGGCATTATCATCACATTCTTCGCAAAAGTGGATAACTGCAATATAAGGGGAAATGACTTCCATGGAGAAGAACAAAATTTGGAACCTTGTTGATCTTCCCCCTAGACGCAAGACCAAAGGTCAAGCGCAAGGCAGATGGAAGTGTAGAGAGATACAAGGCCCATCTCATGGTGAAAGGTTATACCTAGAGAGTGGGTATAGGCTACGATGAGACGTTCTCACCAGTAGTGAGATTTTCCTCCATTCGCCTCATTCTAGCTATTGTCGCATACCTTGATTTGGAACTCTACCAGATGGATGTCAAAACTACATATATTAATGGAGAACTGGATAAGGAGTTCTATATGGATCAGCCAGAGCGTTTCATGGTCGAGGGGAATAAGCGCAGAGTTTGCAGACTCAAACGCTCCTTGTACGGCATGAAACAGTCATCCAAGCAGTGGTATGTTAGATTCCATCGAGCCATTATAGAGTTTGGCTTCACGATGATCAAGGAATACCATTGTGTGTGTGTGTTAGACATCATGGTAGGAGCTTTCTTATGTTGTAATTGTATGTTGACATTTTGGTAGCAGGGAATGACAATGAGATGATTGTCGTCACTAAGAGTGGCTTTCCTTCAATTTTGAGATGAAGTATATAGTGATGCAGATTACGTGTTAGGTGTTAAGATTCGTAGAAATCGCACTAAGAGGCTCATTTGTTTGTCCCAGGATACTTACATAAGGAAGGTACTTGAACGCTTTAAAATGCACGATGCAAAACTCATTGACACTTCTGTCGAGAAAGTTGTTTCATTGCATCTTGGTCTTTGTCCAGAGACAAAGAAAGAACAAAAATAAATAGGTAGTGTTCCCTATGCTAGTGTTATAGGCAGTCTGAAGTACGATGCAAAACTCATGGACACTTCTGTCGAGAAAGTTGCTTCATTGCATCTTGGTCTTTGTCCAGAGACAAAGAAAGGAAAGAAATAAATGGCTAGTGTTCCCTATGCTAGTGTTATAGGTAGTCTGAAGTACGCTATGATGTGTACTCGACCTGATATCAGTTTCGTGGTTGACTTAGTCAACCATTACCAGAGTAACCCAGGATAGACTTAGTAGAAAGCAGTCAAATGTATTCTTACGTAACTACGTGGGACAGCAGATTACATGCTTTGCTCCTAGTGAGCAAATTTGCAGCTACATGGCTACTGTGATGCAGACTGAACATGTGATCTAGACAGTCGAGAATCGAGGTCATGATACACATTCTTGCTGGCTGGAGGGGCCATCTCTTGGACTAGCAAGAAGCAAGTCTGTGTCACGTTGTCCATTACGGAATTAGAGTACGTACATAATTGTTATACAGCCGTCCAGGAGGCCGTATGGTTGAGGTGATTCTTACAGGATCTTGGAGTCTTCACAGCTGGCGTAGGGGCGACTCTCATCTGTAGTGATAGCATTGAATCATTGGCCTACACCAAGGACCCCAAATACCATGGTAGGAAGAAGCATATCAACATTCATTATCATTACATCAAAGACAGCGTTGCACATTAAGACGTGTCCCTTACACATATTCCTACTCAGCATATGGTAGCTGATCACATGACTAAACCTATAGCTAAACAACCTTTTAAGGTTCTTTTCTGAGAGATGGGATTATGTAGATTGTGATTTGTGTTAGGTGGTATAGTCTTATTTACATTTGTTATATAAACATCTCATATTACTTTATATTTCATGCATGAGAATTTATAAATAATTTATCTTCTTATGAGGCATGAGATTGTGTATTACTTGTACACTTTATACACACATTACATCCATATTATGAGGATATGAATGTGATATGTCACCAGGTTAGTTGTTAGCTTCTTACATAGCGATCAGCCGTGGCGCATGCATTGCGAGCAGGATGATACATTAAGAGGACTTATACCATCAGGGTATTTAGAGGACTGTATGAGTTATATGTAGCCCTGGGAGATCCATGTTGAGACTCCTTATGGAATTGAATATTACCTGAAGAAGCCAGATGTGAGACCTTAATCAAGACACTTGAGAGCTGTGACTTGGATTAAGGAGCTCAACTTAGGCTCATAGATTGCGACTAAATTAAGATCAGTATGGTGTTGGAGGTTGGCATACCCTTGGTTGGGTCTAGGGATCCACCGTAGCATGTGTTGCATACCACATGTCTTATTAGCAACTTTTCCTTTGAGAGCAATTGAATGGATCCGTATTTCCTTGTTGCGAGAGATCAGGATGATCCTAGAGTGGATCAACTTATACCCATATTACCTTTGATCGTGTTGTGAAGATAGATCTAATGATCGCTACTCTAGCTTACTTTCCTATGGCCATGCACATACGGTCTAACGGGAGTTTGTCTGGGAAAGCAATTAAGTCGAAGCTAAATGGCATGAGACGTAGGGAAGACTATTTGGCATCACATTTAGAAAGTCGATTCATAGATATATGTGCTCATGTTTTAAAATTGTCATTTGATGTTTCACATCTTTTATTTATATGTATCTGATATGTATATGTAGCCTATATGAATTATTTTAACTGGGCACGTTAACATGAATCCTTCGGTTGAGTGTAAAGATATGAGCTTGTACTCATGAGGGTTTAGAAATACTCAATCCGATGTGGCCAAATAAGTCTGGGCATAAGCGAGACTTTTAAGAGTGTATCTCCATTTCACTTTTATGGAACTTGATATGGTGTTGCTCGCCCGTTACTTTGTGCTCGTCCTTCGCACGCTCAACAACCTGTATGATTAGCATCCATGATAGGAAGATAAGATGTACATGAGAGAGATGTACACTTCGTGCCCACTATGGACAAATGGGAGATGTTGGACTTTAGAGATGGGTCGACCGGATTGGCCTAACCCATTTGGACTGACCCGAGGTCCCCACTTAATGGGACGTCCATACTTAATTAGAAGTATGGATGTGGATAACTCTTATCTCCTAATTGGATTAGGAGGAGTTGATTCCTAGGAGGAGTTGAGTCTTCTATATGTCGAAGACTCCTCCCTACTCAAGGTTACTATTCACATTTTTGGGAATCCACCCCTAGAGAACTCTCTCCTCTTCATCTCTTCTTTCTATAGAGATCTGATTTTGCTATTACGGTTCCATACAAAGCCCTAGGTCGATTGAGTATGGATTCATTGTATGTGGTTTTCGTAATGACATATTCGGATACGGGACGTTATCAAATTCGATACAGATCTTCCGCTAAAGATTCGGATTCATATGCATCGAGATACGTGATCCGGATCGTTTACGACCATCACGATATATAGTTGATTGGTAACAAGATGGTGCATTCATCCAAATCTGAACCTATCCCTACTTGCGAAGCTCCGAATATAATTATTTAATAATCAAAGACATTTTTTGTAAAATTGAAATTATAGTGTTTATTTTGAAAAATATTAAATTTTGAGTAATATTTCATGTGACTGGATCCAAATGCTCCTTAAAATATTGATTTCATTTGGAGCTACTGTAGTGGGTGTTTTTGTGAGGAAGTCACCAAGTGTAATATTACTGACTGACGGGAACCTAAATCAACGAGTGACCGTATCCCGTCTCTAGAAGAACCAAAGAGTCAAACTGGTGGACCGTCTAAC